>PVLD010006070.1:0-104563 GCA_004027595.1 Dinomys branickii | reverse complement strand
CCCGACACGCGCGAAACGTGGGACCGCCGGGCGTCTCCGCCGCCACCAAGCCGATCTCTGTCGGGAGTCCCCGGGGGGCTGCGCCAGCTAGGGAGGCGGGAGGAATCGAGGCGTCCGTGCTCTCGGGGCGCTAGGGCCCCGCAAATTTTTCCGCTCCCGGCGGCGTTTGGGGCCCTCCACGCGGCTCGCCCGACATGCGCGAAACGTGGGATTGCCGGGCGTCTCCGCCGCTAGCAAGCCGATCTCTGTCGGGAGTCGCGGGGGGTTGCACCGTCTCGGGAGGCGGGAGGGCCCGAGGCGGCCGCGCTCCCACTGCACCTGGACCGATCCCCGCTTCTTCCCCGTGGGGATCGTCCCCGGCTCCCAGCGTCTGGGACTTTCCCACGTCTCGCCCCGGCAGCCTGGTCCGCCCTACCACATCTCCCCCGGCATCTCAGAGAAATACGCCCAGTTTAAACTTCCCAGCCGAGGTCCCGGCATTCACGCTCACCAAGTCTGTTTCGAGCTGGTGGTGTTTATTAAGGAGGTTCGCTCCCTTGCTGCTCACCCGGTCGCCATCTTCCCCGGATCTGCCTGTAGTTGATTTTCTTAAGAAAATGTCCCTTAAGTGCCAGCTGAGAAGATGTCTTCCTTCCACATCTACTTCACAAACATTGATTTCATATGTGTATATCTGATTTTCACTCAAAATTTAAAACAATTACAAAACATTGTTAAATAAAGGTCTGTGATGCCACTTCATGATGGTAAATCTTCTCACCAGATCATGTAATTTCACTCTCTTCTTTCTTAGTGAATCTGTGATCTTTCTTTCCTTCTCATGATCACTAAAGTTTTTCCAGTTCAGTAGTTCATCACTTCTTTTCCAGACAAATGAAGACACCTCTTGACTAGTATCCTTGGCTCCAGTTTTTCCTGTATTCTCTGCATACTTTTGCCACACGATGCATTTCTGTGCAACATTAGGGTGGACAGATGATCTTTAAAGAAAAGGGATATGTGTCTAACCAGGTTGGAAAAATGCTAAAGACCCTATTTGAAGAGTCATAAAATCCATTACCATATAAGAGCTTGAGAAGAATTAGGTAACCTGAAAATACTAGTTGCTTTTCTTTTATATATGACCCATGATCACAATTCTGCTTTATCTGGGGTGTCTACTGTCTTAGGGAATATTAGATATTTATATTAGTGGTTTGAAGAAAAAGAGCCAATATTTAACTTTCACCTGCTAAAGAGGATTGTGACAATCACGTGTAGAAAAAGCTTTGAAATCTCAATATTACCTAGAGAATATATTTGACCTCCTAAAAACCTTTTATATATTAAGCCCCAGTCTTGGTAGAATCACAGATCACTAAATTTTACCAAATAAGCTTTATAAACAGGAAATTACAGTATTTGGAGAACAACTTATGAGACAGAAAAATGAAGATGACATCTTTCTTGAGGGGAATAGTAGGTGCTTGAGGGGATTAAGCATAGTGTAAAGGAGCATCCTAGATTTTCCAGAAAGTCAGTAAATTCACCTCCATTGCCTGTCACCCCAGAGACATAGGAAAGGTGAGTGGAAAACCCCAGTAGCAACTCTGAAAGAAGACTGATTTACAAGATTTTCTCCTATGCCAATATAAGATGGCTACAGTGGAATAGAAAAGATTATACACATATTTAAGCAGAACCAAAGAGAAAACTTTGCCAATGGATTTTTACTTGCTGGCTATGTGCTGTGGAAGGGAATTAAAATTTATTGCATGCCATCTTTGGAAAAAATGAACAAAGCTAAGAAGTTAAAGACAATGGGTTTGCTATGGTTCACAACACTAACTGGCAAGGTGATCAGATAATCAGAAAAATAAAGTGAATGTTTAAATTTAAAAAAAATTATTACAATAAAGAAATAGTGCCATTAGTCATCCTCAAGATACTCCCACTCACTCAAACACATAACGCATAGCTCTGGCACTTTCGAAAGTAGCTCTACAAGTCCTCTTTCATGAGTGTCTTTCGGATATGTGATTTAAAAAATGCTGGTGAAAGTGGCTGCCGAACGCCTTCCAATGGAAAGACAGGCTCATACAGATACTACAGTGTGTCCTCATTCACCTTATTCATGGGCTCTGGCGCCATTTGACTTCTACTGCTTCTCCGAAGTCAAAGTGGTGATGAAAGTAAACATCTTCAATTGCAGCCAGAACAGTACAATGAAAGATATGAAAAAAGACTTCCAGAACTGCTTTATAAAGTAGCAAAAATGGTGGAATAAGCGTGTTTGAAGTGAGGGGAGCGTTTTGAGAAAGGCTAATGTATCTTTAACTGCAATAATTTTTTGACTTAAATACACCCTTGCTTTGATCATATTTCACATGAGGTACAGTAGAGAGCTCAGCCTACGCAAGAAACAGCTGAAAAGCAGAGGATGTGTAGTAGCGATAGGAACAAAGTACACATATCCGGAAGCGATGATAAATGCATTGGTCTGCTCCGGCTGCTGTAACAAAGAACCATAAACTGGGTAGTTTACACAGCAAAAATTTACTGTTTCACAATTTTCACAGCTAGAAGTGCAAGAGCAAGATGTTGGTAGGATCAGCAACTTCTGATGGCTTCAAGAGAAAATGTGTTCCACACCTCTCTTCTAGCTTCCAATGGTTTTCTGGCAATCCTGAGTGTTTGGAGGCTTGTATAATCTCCAACTCTGATTTCCTCTTCATATGGCATAGCTCTTATACCCCATGTCTCCCTGCAAACATCCCTTTTTTTTATAAACACACAGTTATACTGGGTTAGTACTCATTTTAAGACCCTCATTTTATCTAATTGCATCAGCACAACACTATTTCAAAATAAGCGTGGTACTACCCATTAAGATTTCATTATAAGAACTTTGAGGATGCACAGTTCAACCCCTAACAATGAACAAAGAGCCTGAGACTTTGACTTTGTGAGATTACAGGCAACGAATTACATTTAGTACAGTCCCTTGGTAAATGTGATGGGATAACAGGCCACCATCCTAAGTCAGGTGGGACAAATTGCACCTCAGTTTGCGTTTAGGGCCCCAGGAGGTGCTTGCCTCCATCCTAGGCATCATTTTGGAAAGAAAATGGTGGGGACAATCTGGAGGCATGAAATTAAATGGATATTTAATTTCAAACTGGAGATTGCATTACTTGTAACTGGAAAATTTACACTGGCATTTTAAAACCATCATTAGACAAAGAAATCATGAAAGAATTTGGCTACAAAAATATTTAAAAACTTTGCAAGTCAGTGTAGATGTAAATTGTTTACTATGTTATGTAGAGAAAATGCTATCTTCTTTTAATCTATAATATCTCGAATTTAGTTGTTAAATTCTTAAGAATCTTTTGTCATAGTATCTATATAGTATCCTTTGGGAAATAGAGTCTATCATTTTTTGTGTATTAATAAATATGATGTTATTAGTTATATCTACATAATAATCCTGCTTTTAAATCAAGATGGTTATTTGCTTAAAAATACTTGTAATTCTTGCATGTCTGAGGCATTATATTAGATCCTGGATTAGAAATATGATTCAGTCATGAATTTTGAATTTAGGAAAGTCAAGGATTTGTAGAGAAAATATGTAGTTTTGACTGTAAACACACTCTTCAAAAGAAAGAAATTAAAGATACTAAAAATAAATAGGGAGGATAGACCATGGACCTTGTTGATCAATTAAAAGACAATATTGTCAAAATGTCAATTCTCCCCAAATTGTACAAATTTAGCATAAGCCCAAGCATAATTCCAGTGTACTTATTTTAACAAGTTGATAAAATGATTCTAAAATTTCCATGACAGTACAAATAACCTAAAATAGTCAAAACAGTGAGGAGAGATAATATAGTGGGCTTTACATTTTCTGACTTCAGGACGTAAAGCTATAATATCACAACAGTATTTTACTCTAAAAGGACCATTAAATAAAACAGAATAATGTTTCCAGGAATATATTCAAAACAATGTAGTCAGTTGAAATTAGATAACAGCATTAAAAGGTTTTAATTAGTTGTGCTGGAATCACTGGCTATCTATGTGGAAATATGTACTTTAAACTCTTCCTCATGTGAAATGCAAAAATTAATTTGACATGGATCAAAGTCAAATGGCAATCACATTATTTAAAAATCTTCTGCACAGCAAAGGAAACCCCCAACAGAATGAAGATACAACCTACATAAAGGGGAAACTTTTTATCAGCTACTCCTCATGCAAAGGACTAATATCTAGAATATATAAAGAATTCAAAAAAATTACCCCCCCTTATTTTAAGATCCAGTTAAAAAATGGGCATCTGAAATAGACACTTTTCAGATGAAGAAATACAAATGGTCAATAAACACGTGAAAGAATGTTCAAGATTGCTGGCCCCTTGAGAAATGCAATTTTAAACAACATTCCATTCCACTCTAAAAAGAATGGCTGCCATAAAAAAATCAGCCAATAAAAATATTGGCGAGGCTGTGAGGAGAAAGTCATTGTTGCTGGGACTATAAACTGACACAACTACTAGGAAATAAATATGGAGAGCCATCAAAGAACAGAAAGTAGAAATTCCATTTGACCCAGGTTTTCCCCTTTTAGGTATCTTCTGAAAAGAGTTAAAAAATGTATTACCACAGTGATATCTGCACACCCATGTTTAGAGCATTGCAATTCATAATAGCTAAATCTTGTAAACAGCCTCTATGAATGGATTAAAAATGTATACACAATGGACTACTACTCTACCATTAAAAGATAAACTTGAATTACTTGTAGGAAAATGAATATACTCTGAGACCCAAATATTAAGTGAAGTAATGAAGACACACAGACTTAAATATCACATGGTTTCTCCTATACAAAAAACTCTATATATGTATTGAGTTTCATATGTATCATATGAAATAAAAGATAGATAATAGGATAAAAAAGAAAAGAAATTAAAAAGTTACTGTAATCCAGTGCAGACAATACATCTAAAAAGTATACCTTGATTGAGTCCAATTGTCTTACATGTTGAATATGTTTGCTGACTTATTAGTCTGATTTTCAATCTACATATATTATAATTAACTTTATATGGTCTTATAAATAAATCTGATGCTGGAAAAATAAAAGGGGTGAAAGGAAGAGAAAAAAAGAAAGGAATTGAAATGTGTTATATATGTGTACAGATTCCCTACGGAGAAGGTGATAATTACATGTGGCAAACATGTACTCAAAAAAGTAAAAAAAAAACCAATTTTAAAAGCTTAACTTATAAGAGTTCTAGAAGAAACCCCAAAGAAGTATCTTTATGACCTGAAGGTAGGACAAGAGAAATTATTTGCATGTCTTCTATTCTTACATCTGGTAATCTGAAAAGACAAAAAATGTGTTTTCTACAACTCAATAATTACAAGACAATTCAATGAAAGAAAAGACCTGAATTGAAAGGGAAGGAATTTTTCCCAACTTATTCCCAGAGGCAAGTATTATCCTGATACCAAAACCAGAGAAAGATCCCACCATGAAAGAGAACTACAGGACAATCTCCCTAATTATTGTAGATGCAAAATTTCTCAGTAAAAAAGTAGCAAACAGAATACAACAAATAAACAAGAAGATTATACATCATGACCAAGTGAGATTCATCCCAGGAATACAGGGATAGTTCAACATATACAAATCAGTTAACATAATATACCATGTCAACAGAGCCAAAGACAAAAATCACATGATCATTTCCGTTGAAGCAGAAAAGTCTTTGATAAAGTCCAACACTCATTCATGATAAAAACCCTACAGAAAATAGAAATAGATGGACTTTACCTCAATCTGATCAAAGCCACCTATGACAAACCAACAGCTAACATCATACTAAATGGTCAAAAATTGAAAGCTTTCATGTTAAAATCAGGAGCAAGACAAGGATGTCCACCGTCACCACCCTATTCAATATAGTTCTGGAAATATTAGCTACAGCAATTAGACAAGAGAGAGAAATAAAAGTAATAAGGGCAGGAAATGAAGAAGTGAAATTATCATTATGTGCAGATGACATGATACTCTACATAGAAGACCTCCAAAACTCCACCAAAAGGCACGTGAATTTAATAACCATATTCAGCAGCATAGTGGGATATAAAGTTAACACCCAAAAATCAATAGCATTCCTGTACACAAACAATAAACAGACTGAGAGAGAAATCAATCTTCTTACATCTGGTAGTCTGAGCAACTACACTGAAGATAACAATATGTAATATAACAACTGCTGTTAATTCCTATCATTTGGTTTGAAACCCCATATCATTTTTAATGTCCTTGCTTTGTTTTATTTGTATTTTGCTATTGTTCTTTTTTGTACTATTTTCTTTAAAGTAAAAAACAGAAATTAGGAAACCACACCTTTCATAATAGCATCTAAAGAGATGAAATACTTAGGAATCAATCTAACAAAAGAAGTAAAAGGTCTATACAGTGAAAACTATAGTGCCCTGAAAAACAGACTGAAGAGGGTATGAGAAAATGGAAAGATATTCCTTGCTCATGGATTAGGAAGAACCAACATTGTGAAAATGGCCATTGTGAAAATTCTTGTAGAGATTCAATAAAATCCCAATTAAAATACAATTAGTGTACTTCACAGATCTAGAGAAAACATTCCTAAAATTCACCTGGAAGCAGAAGAGGCTTACAATAGAGTAAGCAGTCCTAGGAACCGAAGAAAGGCAGGAGGCATCAAAATTCCTAACTTGAAATTATATCACAAAGCTACTGTGATAAAATCAGCATGGTACTGGCAAAAAACAGACTTGAAGATCAGTGGAACCGATTAGAAGATGCAGACCTACAAACACACTCCAGCTACCTAATCTTTGATAAAGGGGCCAAACAAGTTCACTGGAAAAAAGATAGCCTCTTTAATAAATGGTGCTGGAGAAATTGGCTTTCCATATGCTGAAGACTAAAACTAGACCCATGTCTTTCACTGTGCACTAAATCAAAGTCAAAATGGATCAAAGATCTAAATATTAAAACAGAGACACTAAATCTATTGGAAGAGAAAGTAGGTAAAAGTTTTGAAGACATAGGGACAGTCAGAGAGTTCATGAACAAAAACCAAACAGCATGGCAAATATTTCAAAGAATCAACAACTGGGATCTCATTTTATTTAAAATTTTTCGCACATCAAAAGAAATCACCAATAGAGTAAAAAGAAAACCCACGAATTGGGAAAAAATTATATCCAAATGCCCCTCAGAGAAAGGAGTCCTATTTAGAATGTATAAAGAATTAAAGAAAAATCAGGCCCCCAAAATTTAAACACCCAATCCAAAAATGGGCATTTGAGATGAATACACATTTCTCAGATGAAGAAATACTAATGGTAAATAAATACATGAAAAAATGTTCAACATCATTAGTCATTCAAGAAATGCAAAGTAAAACAACACCGGGATTCCATCTCGCCCCAGAAACAATGGTTATCATCAAGAAATCAACCCATAACAAATGCTGGAGAGGCTGTGGGAAAAAGAACCCTGCTGCACTGTTGATGTGAGTGTAGACTGGTGCAACCACTGTGGAAATCAGTTTGGTGATTCCTCACAAAACTAGGATTAGAAGTCCCACTTAACCCAGCTATTCTCCTTTTGGGTATCTTCCCAGAAAAATTAAAAACTTCATAGCACAGCAATATATGTGCACCCATGCTTATAGCAGCACAATTTGTTATAGTTAAATCTTGGAAATAACCCAAATGCCCATCAACTGAGGAATGGATAAAAAAGATGTGGTAAATTTCTATACAATGGAATATCACTCAGCTATAAAAAGATAAACTCGAGGCTTTTATAGGTAAATGGATGCAACTAGAGACCATACTCAAGTGAAATAAATTGGACCCCCATGTGTAAACATCATATTGTCTCCATGGTGTTGGAACCTGTAAGTGAAACTCAAAATGTACAGTAGATGATAAGAAAGGGAAAGAAATTGCTCAAAGCAAGGAACTGTGATGAGGGAAAGAAGAAAAAAGAAGGAAAGCAAAATATGAAGGATAGCTGGGATAACTGTATGGCTGATGTCTGATGGAATATTGAAAGGAACAGTTAATGCTAACAATTTTTTATATTTTGATCAATTTTGCATGCTTGTGTCTGGTAATCTGAGCAACTGATTTGAAGAGAACAATATGCAATGGAACAACCATTGGTGAATTCCTACCACCTTCTCTAGTGATGCTCTGTATTATCTCTAATGTTTTCTTTAAAATTATTTTTTTATTCTCTTTAATGGTTTGAACAATCTTCCATTCTTACATCTGATAATCTGAGCAACATAGTTAATGGTAACAATATATAATATAACAACCACTGTCAATCCCTATCATTTTGTTTTGAAACCCTGTACCACTTTTAATGTTCTTTCTTTCTTTTGTTTATGTCTGTGATGTTGGTATGTTGCTGTTCTTTTGTCTTCACTACTGTCTTTGAAACAAAGTAAAAAAAAATTTAAAAAGAAGAAATACGTGTTTTTATGGATAATATGTGAATAAAAAACAGTCTGTGGTAGATTGACCACTGGTGGTCAATTTATAACCTCCAGTTGAACTGAGTAAGCTGGTGCTGGGTGTGGGAGGTCCAGCTGGGGTTGGTTGCCAGCATCATAAAATGCAGAAGTGGAGGAGAAAAAGGCTTTTGGGAACTGAAGGAGGCTCTTGGGAGCTGAGAGATTCTGTTGGAGCTGGTAGAAGCTCTGAGGAGCTGTTGGTTGCCTTGGAGGAGTTCGTCATGCTGGCTTTCCTGATGAACTTGGCTGTTTTCATCCCCCGAGGAGCCCGGGACCTCTTTGGCACTGAAAATGGCTTTGGTTCACTTTGGGGAGCCCTGGTCCTTATTCTGAGCATTGCTTGCTGGCTCTAGAGGGGAAGATGGTGCACTGCCAGTTTCCTGGAAAAGCTTGCTGTGTTTCAGGCCACCTTGATCATGGGAGGAGCTCGGGACCTCACTGTAGCTGAGGTACCTTTGGTACCTTTCTGGGGAGATCTGGTTCTTCTGAGCATTGCTTCCCGGCTTCAGTGCAGATCCCTTAGCCAGGTAGCACAGCTCCTTCATGCTGCTAGAACAGACTTCCTAGAGTCCACCACTGACCTTTGGGCCTTCGCAGCAGATCTGTGAAACAGGCCTGTTTGAGATATTCTTATGGGCTCTGGGCCTCCAGCTGGATTCGTGGGAGGCATTGTTATGAGCCCTGGGTCTTCAGCTGGACTCATGTAGGACATTGTCATGGGATTCAGGCCTTCAGCTGAATTCTTGGCCTGTGTTGCATGGACAGATTTCCTGCACTTTTTTGTATAGCATTCTTTGGGTGACTGTTATAAATAATCTTATAAAATATGTGTCATGTATTGTATTGTTAGCCTTGCAAAAATAAGCCCCAAACTGTAACACAATTCGGTATCATTACCTGTAATATGCAATTAAATCATAAATAAACCACTCCATATTTAGCAAAATGGTTAAACTAAAAAAACATACTAACTGTTTTCAAGGATACAGAGAAATAGTCATAAATTTATAAAAGCAGAATCCATTTGGAAAATTTTTGTAAGATAAGCACATATTTTCCTCACAGTATACCAATTCCAGTCTTAAAAGTTTGCCCAAAGGAAATGAGAAAAAAAACTTTTGGCCTAAGAGCCATTCAAAACAGCTTCCTTTATAATAGGTCAAAACTATAAACAACCCAAATGTCTGTGAATAAGATAATTGAGAAATAAGTTTATATAGTTGTATAATGAAATAATACTAAGCAATAAAATAAAAAAACTATTGGCCAATAAAATCATATGGATGATTCATTTAGACAGTGCTGAGCAAATGAAGACTCAAAAGAATTCAAACTATTTGATTTCATATACATGAATTCCTGAAAAAGGAAAATGCTAACCTACTTAGTAGGGGGATTTACCAGAAAGAGGCAAGAGAGAAATTCTACAATGGTAAAACCTTGAATACTCTTGTGAGTACTGAACTCTGGTTAGCAGGACTGAGTTTTACAACAGTATGGACAAATGGCTCCTAAACCATTGTGTGTCTTAGCAAGTGGGTAAATAAATGTATTGATGATAATGGTCATCAGATTTTTTTCCTTTGGAAGGAGAATTATACATATGATTGGGGAGAGCTATAGTAAACATAGGATACTAGAATTGGTATTATCAGGTAAATTCATTATATTTAATATGTAAGTAAGTAGGTATAGAAATAAATGTGTACATGTGTGTGTGTGCATGCACAAGAGTGCATTTTCAGTCTTCTTTTTCTTCCTAATTTTGAACACTGAGAAAGAACAACAAAAATAGCCCAGAAATGCTAGTATTAATGAACACAGCTAATGCTCATATATTGGCTCCTAAATACCATTCTTCATGAAAAAGATACCAAAGTTCCTTAGAGGAAAGGTTAACTCTATCAGCACAGGTAAAAATATGCAAAATGAATTATTTTTAAAAGAAAATACTCAAAGTATGCTGGATAAATACATATCAAAAGAACACTGAAATCAATCTGAACAGAGCTACCAATGTTCAGAATATGGTACAACTTGAGCATCAATATAAATAACATGAAAAATGGACTATAATCCACCAAATAAAGTGCAAATCCCTAAATCCAATGGTATGCCCAAAATTTGATATGAAAATGACTGATGGAACCAGTTCCCCAGGTGACAGGACGGTGGTGGGAATGACAGGACTGCAGGCAGGTGTCAGCCACAAGGGCCGTGAGTGGCTTTTCTCACCCTTCTGGTTTGCTCGGTATAGCCCCCTCCTCCGTGCCAGCTGAGCCTCTACCTTCCCTTCCTCCTCAGGTCCCAAGCTGTGCATCATCCACATTCAGGAGTTTCTTGGATGTAACTTCGAAGCCTCTTAGTAAAATGATTAGCCATTGACCGGGTATATTATTCTCTCTCAGCATAGGGAACATCTAGTGCTTGTTCACATTCTCTTTTCTCTAGGTTTGTGTTGGTGTCCACATTTCCTATTCCCACATCCCCACTCTTACTGGTTGGGACTTAGATTTTAACTCGTTTTTGGTGTTTTAGTATGAAAGATGCCATAGCATTCGTTTCATTGCATTAAATTGTATCTCATCAATTAGTTGTGAGATGGTAAAAACGAACGTAATGGGGGTCAATTCAGTAAAAGTATTAGTTTATTTTGATGCCAGCTGTGAACCAAGCAGACAATTGTCTGGGAGCCAATCACAGAGGCCCTGTAAAGTTTGCTGTGCACTAGCAACAACCCCAACTCCTTTAGCCAGATAAACTCGGTTATGTTATAATGACAACTGGTGGACAAAGTAGGGTGTCATTAGTGCCTGTCTGAGAAAAATCCTGGGGATGTGTGGGCCACGAAAGGGTACCCAGCTGCAATGAAAGAAGGGTAGGGAAAAATGCACTTCCCAGTACTTTGGATTTCTAGAGACTTCTCCAAAACTGTTTCATAATATTACTGTAACCACGGGAATTAGTGCTGTATGTTGTATAATTATAATTGATATGGCCAGTTACTTATACAACAGGATCAGATGTTCAGTCTCAAGATTTTCTCATGATATGGTCCTAGATATGGCATCTATAAAGGTGATGTAGTAATCCTCAGACTAAGAGATGGAGATTTGGATAAATGAAAATACTCCTATTGTAAAAAGTAGAGAAGTGTGCAGTGCACATTGGAGAATTAAACTGTGAATGTAGAACACGGAGTGAGCAGCACAGCAGCTGCCGGAGCTCTTCTGCTAAGTCCCTCCCAAAGGCCCTCCCTCCAATCCCATCAACATGCAAATGTGGAGATGAGATTTCTAACACAGCTACTTTTTTTTTTTTTTTTTTTTTGCGGTCCTGGGGATCGAACTCAGGACCCTGTGCTTGCTAGGCAAGCGCTTATTCCAACACACAGCTACTTTTGAAAAACACATTCAAATCGTAGCATATAGAGAGATGGAACTAAATGATAAGATAATTCTGATTATTATTATTGACTTGGAATAAATTTTGGAATATTCAATAAAATTAACCCTATATTATATCATCAGAAAATCCTTAATTTATTCTAAATTTAAAATAAGGAGAAGTCAGAGATGCAACCTTCTCTAATCGCCAGGCAAAAATTCACCATGCAAAAAAACCCCAACATGTCCATCTACTGGAATTTATAAAAAACTTTTATTAAAGTCAGGTTGAAGAACTAAGAATGAAATTGCAGAATGTGTAGAAAAATGTAGCAAAAACACTTTATGATGTATGAGATGTAGATACAACAAGGTTTCAAGACAATGCATAATCTTATATCAACAAGGAAATAAGTCAAAACTTTAGAAAAGAGAAAATAAAATTGACTGAAGGAAACCAGAGAAAGTTTGGTTGATTGAATAACAGTCCCACCTTTCCAGCTGTTCTTGGGCCTCTCCTCTGCCCTTGGCTTTGGATTCAGCCACGTGGACTTCTTCAGCAAACAGGATGCTAGCTGAACAAGTCCTCTTGAATTTCTGCCATTGCCATGAGAATAACATGCCTCTGCAGGCTGCTGATTCAAGGAGGAGGAAGAGGAAATATGTTCAGAAGAGTCTCAGTGGTCAACTCCTATCACAAAACAGAGCAGCTTCTGCCACCAAAGCTTGGAGAGCAATTGTTCCAGGCAAAACAGACGTCCAAGAATGAGAGCTCCAGAGAGATGTTTGCAATGTGGCAGTGTGGCATCAATCAATGAACTAGCAAACAGAAGAATGATGAGCTGTATTTATAATTTTTTATTTTAAGAATTTATTTGGGTTTTAGTTATAAGCTTATGTATTGCTAATCTCATGAAAAGAAAGCCCTGAATAGTAAAAGTAAGAATTAAAGGAGAAACAGAAGGAATTCAAATCTATGTAAAATAATTTTGCTGTAGCTGTAACATTTTAATAATTTTTAAAACCTCAATGAGATGTTTTCTTATTAGGAATGCAAAAAATTCCAAATCTTATGTCAGATGACACAGAAAATTGAATCAGAAATTTATCTAGCTCCTAGAAAGTATTACACAGAGATAGGTTTCTAAAGTTCTACTAAAGCTTAGTGAATAGATAATATAATACTCTCCAAAGTTTTACAGAGTATTAGAAAGTAAAACACTTCCAAATTATTTTAATGAATATAATACTTGTGCCCCAATCTAACAAATGCTACACAAAAAAGAATATTAAAGAAGAATCTCAATTATTTATGTCCATGTAAGATCCTAAATAAAATGTCAAAATGAAATCTAGAAAATTCATATAAAATAAACCCCAAAGTCAACTGAATTCAATTCTAAAAATGCAAAGTTGGTTCCCTTATTAAGACAGGTATTAATGTAATTCATCAAGTTGAAACATCTAAGGAAAAAATAAGCTCATATCTAATCCCCTAGAAGGTATTTGAGAAATTTTAATATTTGTCTTGAAATGAAAAAATTAAAAAACAATAGAATAAAAACAAGTTTCCCTTATACAATAATCTTACATCCCTATCTTCATCTATTTTTATTTATATCCATCTCAGCCTCAGAGGAATGTTTTACTTAACATGGAAATATATTGTTTTATTATTCATTAAAAATCAGATGATATAAAAAGAAAGTATTTGTTTACCAAAGAAATGTTAATAGAAAATGTAATAAACAAAAATAAATCTCATGAGAAATGTGGAACATATATATGAAGTACATATTTAAAAATTCCTAAATCACACACACACACACACACACACACACACACAAACGCACATGCACACTCACATTCTTTCTTTTTAATTTTATTTTAAAAAGAAAAAGTGAAAATTTCAAGGCAAAATAATGAGAGTAACAATGGTTAACACATTGCATATTGTTATCTTTAAATTAGTTACTCAGAGTATAAGATATATGCATTTAACTGTCCAAACAATATTAGCACAAACCTTTCTTTTTGACAAACTAAGAGAAATTAGTAGAAGTACCTTAACTATCTTGTGTGTGTGTGTGTGTGTGTGTATATATATATATATATATATATATATATATATATATATATACACATATCTCCTCTTCCTTCTTTTCTCCTTTCCCTCATTCCAGTTTCACTTTCCTTTTAACAGTTTCTTCCCATTTTACAATATCTACTGTACATCTTGGATCTTATTTACTCTTTCAGTTTCTCACACTAGGGAGACAAGACAATGTTTACATATGTGAGTTTGGTTAATTTCACTTATGAGTATAGTCTCAAGTTGCATCCATTTACCTATAAACGTCTCCAGTTTAGCCTTCTTTAGGGCTGAGTAGTATTCCAGCATGTAAAAATACCACATCTCTTCCTAGCCATTTCCCCTTCTGTGTATCTTCCAGGAAGAATTAACAGCATCATACCACAGAGATATAGGTCCACTTATGTTTATAAGAGCACAATTTGAAATAGCTAGCTATTGGAAACAACCCAAATGCCCATCAACTGAGGAATGGATAAAAAATAAGACATCAAGTCTTAAAAAACAGAAAGAAGAACTCTGTTCTTGATAGTACAGTCAACATTACAAATGTACCCATTCTTTCCATGGTTATTTTTTCATGATCTCCCTCAAATATAACATTTTTTAAACAAAACTGAAATATTGGTAAATTTCAATGAAACAAAAATAAACACATCCAAGGAAAAGTCTAGTAAGGAAGAGCATTGGGGATGGGCTAAGCCCTTCTAATACGGAAACTTGGTTAATACTGTGGTATTCATGAGTAGGTGAAACACAAACTATTTGAATAGGATCCCAGAAATAGGACCAAATGCGTACATGAGGGCATTGTATACTAAAGATGTTATACTGAGTCTGTGAGGAAACCTTTGCAGTTGTGTCTAAAAGTAATACCATGTGCCACAGTAAATTAAGAGGTACAAAAAGTTCAGATGCAAAAAATGTGAAACAAGAATAATACTAGAAGAAAAGATAGATTAATCCCATTAAATCTTGAAGTGTGGAAGACCTATGGCACAAAATATAGAAGCAATAAAAGAAAATTTGATAAACTTAATTGTGCACAAAATCTATTCATGAAAAATGAAATCACTATCAGTAATAATAGAAAAACAACAAAGTGGAACTAACATTTATATCTGATTTTACAAAAACAGAGCTACCCTCCCTAATGAACTAGAACTTGAAACATTAAAAATACATTATAACATCAGTTTTTGGCCAATATTGACAAAAATCTGCGAGTTTCATAGCACCTTTTATTCACAAATGTACTAGAACGGAGTATGTTAAGAATGGATACTAACTCAGATCAATATGATTTGTAAAGGCAATTTGAAACTATTCGTCAAAATTCTAAATATATTTATCCTTTGACTCAACTCTACCACTTATCTCACATACATACTTGTATAAGTGCAAAAGAATGCACACACACTATGATGTTTATAATAGGAAAGGTTTGAAAATAACTTCAATGTCCACCGTTACTGGATCAATTTATAATTTTTTACTTTTTTTCAAATATTTATTTCAATGACATAAACACGAGTACTTGGTCATAGTATAAAATGTATGTCTTACACTGGTTGACCTTAAAATGTGTAATAAACATGGTTCTAGAAAAGAGTGTGATTCTGTGGACTTTTCTTTCACACATTTTACCCTTTGCCTTCATATAGAAATAGCATGCTTGTTCATTATGAAGCATCATTTACAAGAAGTTAATGTACGTCTGTACACAGAAATATGCTACAGTATAAAGAAATAAAGAAATACTGATGTTTAGAGGTCATTCATGGAGATATAAGCCATGTCATATGTATGTACATATTTATATATTTTATATATTCATATATTTATTTTTAATCACATAAAACTGTTTCTCAAATGATCGGCTTTAAAGGGAAGTGTATACGTACCACGTGACACATTATTTGCAATGGGAAAGCTGTTATGGCTTGTGTTTAGATGTCCCCAACGCAGTCATAGGTGTGGCTTTTTCAGGGTGGCTGAATCCAAAGTATGTGATTGACTTCTAGTACAATGCTAGGATTAAGGGTGCTAGGATTAAGGGTCGGTGATTATTCACTCAGTCCACTGATTGATTTTGCACTACCCTAATTCCAGTAGCCTGAATACAAATAAGAGACACAATGAGGCTTGTCTGGTTCTTGTTACTCTGCTACCTTTTGACCGTCATGAACTGTTTCTCCTCTATGACATTACCCTGCCCTGCAGCCAGCTGACTATGGACAAACATTTACACACTGTGAGCTTGATAAACTTTTCCTCTTTTAACTTTGGGTGTCGGGTATTTTGTCTCAGTAATGAGAGAAGTAACTAAGAAAGAAGCATAGGAATATGTGTTTCAGGGCACATGTGTTTTGTTAAAAACAAATACACAAATTGTAAAAATGCAGAAACCGGGAGTAACTCACTAATTTGTCACGTTGTACAAATCAGGAGGGGAGCTGGTTATTTTTCTTTTTGTTCTGGAACAACGTGAATGTATTTATGTAATCTACTTAGAAGAGCAAAACCTCAGGAAAAGATTAATCCTAGCAACCAGAATAACATTAATGAATACACTGAACTATAGCATGAAGACTAAAGGCTAAGTATGGAAAAGGAAGAAGTAGAAAATTGTTCCATAAGTTTTGACACACTGTGTAGTTCAAAGATCACACTCTGGTGTCCTGTTGGCTGAACCCAACACATGGTCGTGTTCTTTTTTTTTTTTTCTGGCCAGTACCTTGTTCATTTGTAAATGCCAGTCTTAGGCTTTCTATGGGCCACACTTTTTGATTTGCCATGGTCGCCAGTGTGTGTTCACTGTTCCATACCACAGCCTGCAAATCTTTTGAGTGATAATCTCAGATGCGCAGCTACTTGTGACCGCTCTTTTATCCCTGATTACAGGAACTATTACTGTGTTTAGCTCATCTCTGTGAGTCCTTGCCTTAATAGAAGAGCTGCTGGATTTGGACAGCCAGTCTGAGGCTGAAGAGATGACCCTTTGCACCTTCAGTTTTAGGAGTCAAAGGACCTACAATGGCCACGAAGGAAAGTCTGTTTTCACCACCTGTAACATATTTGACCTGTTTGTGGAAAATTTTTCATCTGAGAACCAAATGTTCCCCTTAACATTTACTTAAAAAATTAGAAAATGTGTTAGTAACAGCCTTATCTCCCAGATTTGCACAGGAAAGGACAGCATGACCTTTTAAATATTCTTTTTAGTTAATTCTTAGGATCAAGATTGAGGAAAGAAATTGAGAATAAATACTGGAAAATATATGACTGTTAAACAACCAAACTTGGAAGAGGGAACCCCACCAAAGGGAAAGTAATTGATGGATGAATAATACAATGTGTAAAGATGTATTAGTGTTTTCATTATTTTGTACTATTTCTCTTCAGTGGGAACTGATTTCCATAGTAATATAGTTAGCTAAATTCTGTCTTTGTATATAAGGTCTCCACAGGAAAAGCAAATATGAAAATGGCATTTTTAAAAACAATATTCTGGTTTTTGTCTAATAAAACTAATGTTTTCAAATCTGCTTTTATTAAAACACAATAAATACCATCAATTTTTGACATGAAATCTCATTATATACTGTAAATATTTATCACTTTCTGGAGGGAAGATTATGCGGTAGATGACTTCTCATTGATTCCCTCATGAAGCTGAGTTAGAAGCGAAGCCCCTTTTTATTTTCATAAAAATAAAACAGCTCAGAATTCGACATCCATTCCATTTGGATCCGTTAACCAGACAAAGCACAGATGGTACCTCTTTCAAGTGCATTTCTTTAGCATTAGAAAATTATTAAAGTCATGTTAATATAAAAACCTTCCAGGTAAAATAGACTAAAACAGCCAGTGCTATTGCACACGTCACTCCTCCTGTAGCTTGTCTCATCCTCCTTCTGCCTCTAAAGTGTGAGGAGCACACACTCCATCTAACTATGGCTAGAACAGTATAATTTATGGTGCTTTATGGTTATGGATCTGCAAAGAAAACCCGTAGAATGAAATAAAGGCTTAAACTAGATCAAAAGGCACAGAAACTGTCTTGATATAAGTAGCCCGTAGCTTGTTGAAAACTGTCATGGGTCAGCCATGGGTCTCCTTTCTGTGAGCTTATAGATTATTTATTGTAAGCAGTGTTGATCACCGATGTCAATCTACAAATAGATTATAGAGTACCAGGCACCACTCAGACCATTCAAAGTAATTCTAATGCTGATGTGAAGTAAAATTTGGGGGTTGAGAAAAACAGAAGACATGCGTCTCAGGACTGGTGCTGTTGGAGATAAGGTGAGAGGCCAGTGGTGGTCAGAAGCAGGTTGGTGAGTTCTCACCTGGACACTTGGAGGACTTACGGCTGTACTGTTCAATGCTGGAGCCTCAGTGTTTTCACTTCTAAAATAAGAAGATTACCAATTACTCTCGTGACTCAGTCTTTTCATAAAATAGCAAAATTTAAGATTCTGTTGAAAGGTAGTTACACACATGTTTCTATAAATCTTTGTGTACAAATTCCAGAGTGTCATAGACTTTCAATATTGCTCTCAGTAAGGATCCACCCAAGGATCGTTGGTTAGGTGCCATTGAAAGAAATGTACTTTAAAGATGTATTCTGGCCTCATTTTTATCCATATTTGTTGGTCATATTTTCATGGTCTTCTTTAAAAATATGTGAGTTACCATTTACTTGTATTAAGGTACTAAAAATCTAAAGTTGATCACGTTTTTATCCTCTTGCATAAGATCTACCTCCTGCCCTTAGACATAAGTCTATAGCTTGAGTTTCATTCCAGGAGACCAAAAATAATCTGACTTTGTTTACTTTATCTTGACATTCTTCCGAGAAAATGATGATTAGGAAAGGAAGGAAGCAAAGATTCTATCATCTCTAATGGAGAAATATCTCTTGGGTAAGACCTTAGGCTGACATGTTAAAATTTGGAAATTTAATCTTTTACCACCATGCACTAAGTTATCTTTCCAGATAGAGTCAGGCAGTAGTTCAATGCCTCTTAATGGCCTCTGTATATTAGGTCCAGAATATAATCAATAATAAATGGACTAATGCCGGGTGTGGTGATGCATGCTTGTAATTCCAGCACTTGAGAAGCTGAGGCAGGATGATTATTCCAAGTTCAAAGCCAGCCTGGGCAACAAAGTGAGCTCAAAGTAAGCTTGAACTGCATAGCAAGACTCTGTCTCAAAAAGACAAAAAAATTAATGAATGTACTAAAAGTAACAATAATAATTATAGTGAAAATTATAACTAATACCTATTAAGCTGTTTAATACTTATCTAAGAAAATTTTTAGAATTTATAGACATACTGTGTAAAATAATTAGGAGAATGTTTCAATGGGAAATTTCTGATCTTTATATGTACTTAAATTTGTGAATCAAAGAAAAAGTTATCAGAGTTGTGGCATTATTACCAGAAAACTAAAACTAGAGTTGTATGAAATGTCATCTGTGAACAGGAAGTGGAACATCAGGAGATTGATTTTTTTCTCAGAAATCCTTCAGTATTGTATGGTTAAGTTAGAGTTCATTAAAACTAAAAAATATCTTTTCCTCTGAGAATGATACTTCTGGGCTCTGTATTTTGTTTCATTGATTTCTTTGCTTTTTCTTTGCCGATACCGATACTGTCTTGATTATTACAGTTTTGTAATAGGATTTGAAGTCATGCAGTATTTGACCACTGACGTTGCTGTTTGATATTGTGTTGTTTAATTTGACTCTTTGGTTTTCTACATAAACTTTTGAATTGTTTTGTAGATATACACAAAATAACTTGTTGGGATTACTTTTCAAAATTATGTGGAATGTACAGATCATGTTGGAAAGAATGGAATTATAATTCTTTCTAATCATGAACATGGAGTTTCTCTCTTTTTACTCAGATTTTCTATGATTTCTTTCATCAAACTGTTTTAGTTTTCCTCAACTAAATCTTGTAATATTTTATCTCATTTTTGTTGATAACATAAAGGGTATTATGTTTCAATTTCAAATTGTTGGTACATATAAAAGTAATTGATTTTTAGATGTTATTGTAGCCCATATATTTGCAGTAGTTGTTATTAGTTCCAATTTTTGTTAATGTTATTTCTTTGAGATTTTTTATGTAGATGACCATGTCATCTCTGAACAAAAGCAATTTCATTTCCTCCTTCTTAATATATGTAACTCTTACTCTCTTTTTTATGTTATTATATTGGCTAGGAATTCTACTGTAATGATAAGTGTGCCTTTGTCCTACTTTTAGGAGAAAAGCATGTAGTTTTTTTTTTTTGCCTTAATTATGGTTATTATGTATAAGCATTTTGAAAATATTCCTTATCAATTTGAGGAAACAGTTCTGTTCCTATTTTGTATCATGAATGAATATCACATTTTCTCAAATGCTTTTTTTAAATTTTAAGACTTTTTCTGAGCTTCTATAGGTATGATCATGTGATTTTTCTTTAGTAGCCTATAGATATGATGGATTAAATTATTTAATTTTAAAATGTTGAACCATGTTTGCATACGTGGAATAGATCTCCCTTGGTTGTGGTATATGATTCCTTTTATGGATTGCTAAACTCAATTTACTAATATTTGATTGAAGATTTCTACATCCATGTTCATGTGAGATACTAGTTTTTATAGTTTCTTTTTAAATTTTGTAATGATATTGATATGTAGTTTTGTCTGGTTTTAGCATTGGAGTAATACTGGGCCCATAAAGTACATTACAGAGTATTTCCCTTGCTAATTTCCTTAAAGAAAATCTAGAGCCTTGGTACAATTTCTTCTCTAAATATTTGTTAGAATTCCACAGTGAAATCATCTGGGGTTAGTTATTTCATTTTGGAAAGATATTAATCTTCAATTTAATTTCTTTTGAAGTTATAAGCCTGTTAAGATTATGTTTCTGTGCATGAGTTTTGATAAACAATGCTATTAAAGGAATTTGTCTATTTCCTCAATGTTATGAAATTTGTGTACAAAAAGTTTTCATAACATTCTTCTTTTATCCTTTAAATGTCCATGAGACGGGTAATGATGCTCTGCTTTCTTTGATTTCCTGTATTATTAGTATGTCTTCTCTATTTTTCTTAGTTGGTTTGGTTAGAAATGTATTGATTTTATTGATCTTCTCAAACAAACAAATTTTGGGTTTATTAGTTTTCTATGTAGATTTCCTGTTTTAAATTTTACTGACTTCTCCTTTAATTTTCATTATGTAGTTTCTTCTGTTTACTATGAATTTAATTTGCTCTTTTTTCTAGTTTTCTAAGCTAGAAGCTGTACTTAATGATTTTAGATTGTTATCTTCTAGTACATAATTTCAATGCTATAAATTTTTTGAAGCCTTAATTTTTCTGATCTTACATGTTTTGATGAGTTGTATTTTAATTTAGTCCAAATTAGTTCTTACTTTATTTTGAGACATGTGCTATTTGGACAGGTGCTGTGTCATCCCCAGGTATTTTGGAGTTTTGCAGCTAACCTTCTGTTCTTGATTTCTCTTGTAACTTCACTGTTCTCTGAAACACATAACTTGTAATCATTTTCTTCTTTAAACCTTGTGGTTTGTTTTATGTCCTAGAACACTGGTCCTTTTTGGTGAATATTTTATATAACAATGGGAAGAATGTATTCTGATATTGTTGGATGAAACGTGTTTTCTAAACGTCAATTAGTTCCAGTTGGTTGATGGTGCTGTTATGCAGAAACGTATCTTTGTTTTGTGCCTGATGTCAATTACTGATAGTAGGGTGTTGCAGTTTTCAGCTATAATCGTCTCCAACTATCTATCCTTGCAATTCTATCAATTTTTGTCTCACACATTTTGACACCCTGTTGTTAGGTGTACACGTACTAAGAATTGTTATGTCTTCTAGGAGATTTGGGGTCTTTTATCATATGGAATGCCTCTATGCTTGAACTTTTCCCTTGCTTTGAAATCTGCTTTATCTGAATCTACTTCAGCTTTTTTTTTTTTTAATTTCAGCTTTCTTTGAATTGTACTTCCACAGGATAACATTCTTCATCCCTTTACTTTTAATCTGTGTATTTTTGTTTAAACTGTATAGTTTGCAGACAGCCTATAACTGGGTCTTGATTTTGTTTTTAAATCCCTCTAACTGCCTCTGCCTTTTCATTATTATATTTTGCCCATTTATTTTAGAAGTTATTATTTGTAAAGTGAAGTTAAATCTATCATATTTGCAACTGTTTCAATTCCATGTGTTTGTTCACTTTTACATTTGTCTGTCAATCCTTTTCTGATTTTAATTGAGCATGTCATAGGATCCTTTTTCTCTCTCATCTAGTTTACCAACTATGCTTTTTAAAAAGTGTTTCAGTGATTGACCTGGAGTTTTTCAATACACGTCTACAACTCATTTAAGTCCACTTTTTAGTAGCATTGTATTACATCACAGCTAGCGCGAGTGACTTACATTGAGTATTCTCAATTTCTTCCTGTTATCCTAATAAAATTGCTCTCATTCATTTCACTTATTCATAAGCTATTATTATCTTGTATATCGTTGTAACTATTAACTGTTAGACTAAGAGTAAAAAAAAGCATTGTTTACTTTTATTTTTTCTATAGTGCTCTTCCTTTATGTACATTGAAATTTCTAGCATTATTTCATCTCTCTGAAGAGTTTATTTTAATACTCCCTGAAGTATAGATCTAGTGGTGATAAATTTCTTCAATTTCTGTCTGTCTGTCTGAGAAGGTCTTTATTTTCCTTCAGTTTAAAAGGATCTCTTTATTGGATATAGAATTTCCCGTTGGTGGTTTTTGCTTTTGATATAACACAATTCACATCACTTGTGTTAAGGGATTTTTGGAGTCATGTAATTCTTATCTTTGTTCTTATATAAATAAAGTTAATTTTCCCCCCTGGCTTTTCCCACAGTTCTTTCCTTTTCTTTGATTTCTGCAATTGACTGTGATATATCTAGGCATAGAGACTTTGCTCACTTCTATTTTGCTCTCCTATTAGCGTTACATATGTCTTAGAGCTTTTTAAATTGCTCCACAGGTTTCAGATCATCTGTTGTGCTTTCAAATTCTGTTTTTCTCTTTGATTTTTAGTTTAGGACATGTGTATTGACATAGCTTCATAATCAGTAATCCCCTTTTGGGCTGTGGCCAGTGTACTAATGAATCTATCAAAGGTATTTTTCATACTTCTTAATATTTTTACTTCTAGAATATTTTTCGTAGAAAGTATATCTTATTAGAGTTTCTATCTCTCTGGTTGTATACTCACCTATATGTTGTATACTCACCTATATGTTGTTCAGTGGGGTCCATTTTTCCCCTAAAGCCCATATATATACATATACATACATACATACATACATACATATAATTGTTATGTTAAATTCTAGTTTCATAATTCCAAAATTTCTGCCATATCTCAGTCTGACTATAATTTCATTTCTGTCCCTTAAAATTGTATTTTTTGGAGTCATGGCTTATAATTTTTGTTGAAAGCTGGACAATGAGAAAAAGAAAAGAAACTGAGATAAACCAGCCATTAGTGTGAGGATAAGCTCTGTTTACTGTTTGCTGCATCAAAGGGTAAAGTTTCCTATGGTCTTCTCATTTTTATCTCTCCTGTTTTCTTTAGAAACCTTAGCCAGAGTCCAGGTCTTGAATTATTTTCCAGCTGTAATCCCTGCAAGGTAAAGGAGCCCCAGTAAGGTATCAAAAGAGGGGAAACATTTTCTGTCCTGCCATTAGGTGGTGGTTTTTAAATGGGCTTATGGCCCAGTCCTGTGACATTTCCAAGTGCTTCTTACCTTTATTGCCCTCTTCTGAGTGAGATGAAGTTGTTTCTCCCACCCCAAAGCCTCACATCACTTAGACCCTAGAAGATATTTTCTCTTGAGAAAAGAAAGAAACATTGTTAAGAAAACAGAATGATCTGAGTTTATTTTACAATGATTGTTACCCTCTCCCCATTGGAAGCACCAGGGGATTTTTCTCTGATTTTCGGAGTGAGAACCTGGTGAGCCTGCTAAATATAAAACTCACAGAAGCTCCGCCAAAGCCTGGGTACCGAGAAATGTTTTTTCTCTAGTTGGTCCCCAGTCTCCAGCAATTCCTCAGTCACCACTGTAGTGCACCACCAGCAGCAGATACTAGAATCCTCTTCTCCATCTGCCTGTTTCCTTCTCCAGTTTTCAAGGCAGAGATTTGCCTTGTGACTTCAGGTTAATGGTGGATCCCAGGAAAGTTGTTCACTTCCTGCCTTTTCAGCTTTTACTTATAAAGGTGTGAATGGTAGCTTACAAATGTTTTCCGTTGAGTCAAGACAGGTTTATGGATGAATTCTCTTCAAATTAAAAGAACAACTTCAAATGTTATGTTACTGAAGATTATAGAAAATATAGGAGAATTTCTGTGTACTATGTAAAATGTATTGTAAACTTCAAACAACAATAGACAAAACAGAAAAAGTGAAAACAGTACATGCAGAACAAAATATCCTAAACAAAATATTTGCAAACTGAGGTTTTTTTTATAACTTTGAAAGTGTTGTTGGAAACACATCTTAAGTCTCTCAAACAGTTTTTGTTTTTGTTTTGCAAATAAGAAGGTTTTGTTTTCAATTCCTTCAGCCACTTATTGAGCACAGTGCTTGGCCCATCATAGATCTTCTATAGTATGTTTACAATGAATGAATGAATGTAATATGCGAAGTTCCTTAGGAGAAGTTCTGACAGGCACTTAATGAAGAGGACAAAGTCACCAGCCTTCAGGATATTTCCTGGTGAGACAGCCACAAGCATAACAGAGTAACCCAAATCAGACTGTGATAATTGTTACTACAGAAAAGCAATAAGACTTCTATAGATGCATAAGGGAAAAAAAGATTAATTCTAAAAGGCAGTGTTTATTTAGCTTATGGTTTAAGAAATAGAAGGAAATGAAGCTTTCTGACTAAACTTAATTTCACAGTTACCAAGAATCATAGAATTAGATTTGCACAGTGGTCTATCAGAGCCTTACTTATTGCCAATTAGATCACAGAATCATTTTACAATGAGCTGATTTTGGGGAACTAGGTTTTCTCAAACTTTACCACTCTAAAGATGACACAGTTCACTTTCAGGATGCGTGTTAAATATCCCTGTCATTTGTTTCTAGATGCACTTAGAAGATCTGGACCTTAATAATGCCTGTAAAGGTTTCTGAATATCTGTGGGATAGTTTCATATGAACACGTCAATAGCCTTTCTAGGTTCTACTGCCCTGGTTTTCTCCCTTGCTGGGGTCCACAGGCCTCTAAAACCTTCACCTGTGTTCTGCTGCCAGTGCCTCTTTGACCCATCAGTAGCGTTGTTTTGCAGTTGTTTTCCTACAGCAAAGCTTTACTCAGATGAGAAGGAAAAGGTCTCAGTTCCAACATTGGGGCTTTTTGTACAATAGGCACTTGTGTGGCTTGTGTTTTCATCTACAACAGCTCACATTCACACATCCACACACACTTCCTATTATGCCTTTACACAAACTCATGTGGTTCTGAAGAGAGATCACTTTCACGTACATGCCGTTTTCTGCCCCCAGTGTGCATGTGATTTCCCTATCTCTCTTTCAGGCAAAAACACTGCCTCTACTCCACAGCCCAAGCAAATCCCCCAAACCCTGTAAGTTCAACTCATCAGCTTCTGAAGTATTTTTAATTACTTCAAAATCACTATGAAGTAGATGTCATTGTTCGCAAACTCAGGAAGACCAAAACAAAAGATGGTGTTTATTCATTTGCTTTAAATTGACATTTTGATTTTCAGGTCCTTCCTAGCTGGTGATTTTTGGCAGCTTTATGTTGAGTGTAAGACGTGTGGTGCTATCTACTGTGCAGGCACACCATTCTCTGAAGAGCTACTGCTCATGCAGGCCACTTTGGGCAGAAGCCACAGCTCTCTCTGCCCGCAGGACTTAAAGATCTCTCTCTTTCCTGACTCCCTGCTCCAATCTCAGACACAAAGAATTGCTTAATTGTGGAGCAAAGAGGGTATTTCCCTGTCTACCTTCTGTGTATTTTTTGAAGCAGCCCTGCTGCTTCTAGCATGCTGCTTTACTTTATTTCTTTGACCGCTGCAAAATACTCACTGTTTTCTGAAGGTTGAGAGTTAGGAAACAAAGAGACAGTTCTACAGCACTCTTCTCCCACCGCAAGGTCAGATACAGAAGTCTGTGCTCTGAAGAGGAAGAAGAGAAAGAAGTACAACATAGGGATAAGATAACCCTAAAACTTGCTGTTTTGACTTCTTCAACTGTTTTGACTTCTTCAACTTAGAGTCTCTATTATACCTTAGATATATGAAGACCTTTAAAGACAGCCTACATCTGTCCTTGATGAACAGAAAAGGGCTCTGAAAAAATTTGACTTAAAGGTAACATTCTGATTAACCATCCAGAACCTTAAAACAACACCAATGCTTTGTGCTGATGGTATTATTATGACCTCACTATCTCTAGTAGTCTTGGTATTGCCTGGGGTCAGCCAGGCAGTTCTCACTTGAGGTTCCTATGTAGGTAAATTCAATGGACAGGGGAACCGGAGTCACCTAAAGGCTTGTTCCTTCATGTGCCCAGTGATCAATGCTGCCTCGTGACTCAGTCAGGTGGAGGCCAGAACAACTAGCCCCTCTAGTGTCTTTATCTCTATAGTGTGGCGACCCCACCACATGGTTGCTCCAGTATGGCAGCTTCCAGGCAGTTGAGTTTCTTCCTTGTGGCTCAAGAATCCAAAAGTCCATGGGAGGGGGAGGAAGTTATACTGGTGATGAATTAGTCTATCTTTTCATGGGCATGTCATGGCATTTACACAGTTATTTTTCTAAAACGCTGACCAACTCCATCTCTTTCGCGTTTCATATATCTCCATCCAATCTTCCTACTCTCTAGCTTATTACTTTAACGTGTCTTTCCTATTAGAAGTTTTCTCTTCACTGTTGTAATTAAATATCTTTTTGGCTTCCTTGTCACTTGATGTATAATATTTAACCAACTCTTCTCTTATTCTCTGTCTTCTGTATTTTTCTGTCTCTTTTTCTAGCTCTAGGCAGCCCTAAGTAACAGTCATAAAATAATTTTCTAAGACTCTGATACTGTTCGGTTCACGGTTAGATTATTTTAAAGGTGTGGTATTATATTTTATGTTACCAGAGCAGCTGATTTTGATAATTCTAAAAAGTATGGTACTTATCTGGAACTATTGAGGGTTGCACCCAGGAAATTAGTATTTCTGAGAAGATTCTAAGCTGCACCTTACATTCAGGAGAAACTGATTCACTAAGAGATGCCTCACACCCAAGGGGATAGCCAGGAGTCAGCCACAGAGTCTCTAAGACGTGAAAAATGAAAAGTCAGCCAAAAGCTGGCAAACACCCAGCATATTTGTCACAGGGCTCTTTCTCTTTACCCATAGCAGACATGACAAAAACATGGCCTTGCAGCCAGAAATGGGCTCAACTTCCAATCTCAGACACAAGGAATTACTTAATTGTGGAGCAAGGAGGGTATTTCCCTTTCTACCTTCTGTGTATTTTCCCAAGCAGCCCTGATGCTTCTAGCATGCTGCTTTACTTCATTTCTTTGACTGCTACAGAATGCTCAGTGTGCCACTGCCCATAGATCTACCATGACTGGCGAACAGGGTAAAGCCCCCATTAGCCTTCTGGAGTTTGTAATCCAAGGAGCCGGAGATGAAATGAAAATAATGTTAAGAGTTTATTTACAAAAGACAGGGGCTGGATATTGCTTCCAAAACTTACTGATGACACAGGATCATTTACACTGATGTGAGTTTGGAGGATTTCTGCCTGGTGTGAAGCAGTCCTGTCAAAGGATCCAGCCAAGCACACATAGTCAATAATTGCTTGTGTTGATTGTAACATGTGGCACCTCCAAATTATTTTGTCTTCAGCCTCTAAGAGATTAATCACCTCGGCTACACATGGGGAAATAGCTTGCTATTACTCATTGGTTTACTCAAGCCTACACAACTTGTCATAATAAATAGCAGAGAAAGATTCCAAGAGCAAAGAAATTGATATAATTATGGTAAATATGATTCTGACTACCAGATATTTCCTTGGTAAACTTTTCACTTTTTCTTTTTCTCCTTCTCCTCTTGCAGCCATATATGTGTGTAGAATTTAGCATATGGAAAAGGTACAAAAATCAAAATTGACAATATAATCACAATGATCTTTAATTTCATACCCTTCAACATACCACAGGGGGGAGAAACAAAAGCAAAATTCAGAAATGTTTTACAAATCATGTTGTGTATGTCTCTTTCTCTTTCTCTATCTCATATATATATATATATATATATATATATATATATTCCTGATGCTGCGGGTAATTGCTTAGTTGTTCATTGGATTTTAAAACCATAAGCCTCTTAAGAAATAAAACTGGAAAAAAAGAAAGAAAACCGAACCACGTTTTAGTTATATATTTAGAAAAATGAAAAAATAATTGGCAAGCCCATGATTGTTTCTAATTGCCTTAGAGAACTTGTGTTCTGGGGAGGGGTGTTGATCAGAAACAAAGCATAGAGAATTGATTTTGGATGGTATTAATTGGATGCCAATGGTACACTAAACAAACAGCCCTTCTGCTTTGTGCCAGCTTCTCCAGACAGCACAGTAGAGGAAATGCCTGGGCAACCTTTTGGGTGAATCCCCATGGAGGGCCCCAGAAACACATGCTCTCTAGGCATGCACATTTATCAAATGATTTACTCAATTTTTTTCCTAGCTGATATTACAGACACGACACAATTACTAGATTTATTAATTCCTTGTTGCAGGGACTAGAGATTTCCCAATGTGATGGACTAATGCATATTGTATTAGCTCTAACATCTGGGGCTCTGTACCCGCCACCATCAAGAGATTAACTGAAACACAATATACAACTTTTCCCTTTGTCTCAATGCGAGGGCCTCGCTCCCTCCCCACATCTTGCTCTTTCTTTTCATTTCTCCAGTGCTCAACAGGCTTTTCTGAGCAAGGAAAGCAAGAAAGTGTTTGATTTACAATCTCATTTTGTCTCTACTTGTATTTCATCTTCCGTCCTCGCATTTATTATTGAAACCAAGATGAGTGAGGAGAGACGCATGGACTATCTATTTTCCTCTCAGTCTTCCAAATCTTCAGAGAAGTACCAATCACCATTCAGGTTGTCAAAAATTCTATCAAGATCTAGGAGCAGGGCTCAAAAGAGCACAGAGCATATGGTTCTTACATTAGACCTGGGTCTGGGGGCCACTTCATCTTCTGATGGGACTGAAAGAACAAGTGGAGAATATGGTGGTCATTTGCCTACTGGGATCACTGTCCTCTCATCACACCTGCTCAGATAAACACCTTCTGCCATTAAGATTCTTGTTGCCTGAGAGAATCCTCTTGCCAGTATCGATCCGCTGTTATCTCCCCTTTCCTTTTGTTCTTGCTGTTCAGCCCCTACATCTTAGGGTCTCCTCCCTATGCCCAATGTTCCAGGCAGGGATTCCACATTTTAGGTAGGGCTCTCAATTTCTTTTGTCTATAGGGTCACCTAAGGCAAGCAGGCTAGGTTTTTAAAAACAAGCAATAAATCAAGCACTGTGATGCAGATGGCAAATGACACAGAGCCTTAATGTCAAATAGACAATGTCATACTCATCACAAACTGTTTAACCCATGTCCTGCCTAAATCAGTAGGCATTATTTTTTTTAGCATGTGAGAGTATGTGCCCTCAGTTGCTAGGCCTTTTAAGTTTTCAAAATAAGCAAAATGTCTGAGTTTCCATGCAAGCTTTTCTTATTTATGAATATTAGCAACTGATTCACAGATTTTAAAAATGTAGCACAAAAGCCAACCAAAATCCATTTGTAAATTTGATTAGACTCTTGGGATAAGAAAGTTCCTTCTCTAGTTTGGGACTGTATTCCTCAGTGGGTATGGCAGGAAAGTTTGTCCAGAAGGTCAGAGGTTTTAAATAGAATTTTCTCTCGTGTAGATGTTTCCTGAATATACTTTTGCCTTAATACACTTTTTTTTTTTTTTTTTTTGCGGTACTGGGGATCAAACTCAGGACCCTGCGCTTGCTAGGGAGGCGCTTATTCCACTGAGCTATATCCCCAGCCCTTAATACACTTTTGCTCTCTTATGTCATCTCTTATTTGGTTTCAATTTACCAAATTTTAATTCAGCATCTCTGATAAGTGAGTAAGCATACAAGACCCTGTGAGATAGAGCTTGCAGAGGTAGGTTTATTATTAAGAGCAGATCAGGACTGGGGATATAGCTCAATGGCACAAGCACCTGCCTAGAAAGCACAAGTACTGAGTTTGATTCCCAGTACCAAAAAAAGAAAAGAAAAGAAAGAAAAGAATTCATTAGGCAGCTGCAAATTTGACTCAAGTTAGTGATGTCTAAAACAAAATAAGAATTTTGTTTTTCACTTGATGCTCAGGAGGAGGCAGTTCAGAGATGATAAGTCATATCCCTAATGTCAGGAACTTAGAGTTCTGCTATATTGTGACTCTGTCATCTCTAAATGTTGACCTTGATTTCAAGGTCCAAGCTGGTAAAGCTTCTATGGTTGTCAAATAATGTAGGTTGTGCTGTAGTAACAAATTGACTCCAACTATAAATTGCTATAATATGTCAGTTATGTCCCTTACTCTTGTAGCTATAGGTCTGGAATGAATGAGTGACTTCTAAAATCACTGTGACAAAGCCAGAAATATTGAGAAGACATAGGGGATATTAGCTGACTTCTTCTGGAGGTAAATCCTCTTAGGGTTTTGATCACACTTTGTTGGCAAGAGATAGTCACATAGTCCCAAATTATAAGCAAGGGAAGATGATAAATAATATCACATGTATGACTGGTGATGACTAATGTTTTTTTTGCCACAATGACATGTTCATAATCCAACCAGCAGAAAAGGATGAATTGGCAAAGAGTAGAGTATGTCCAGAAAGTACAGCTGTAACTAGCTGTCCTATTCCACTGCATAAAACTTTATCACATAGTTACTTTCAGCTGTAAGAGATCCAAAAAGCATGCTTTAGTTCTGGATGCCCATGGTTTTAGCTAAAGGTTTATTGTTTAAAGCTTAATGTTTAATTATAACACAAAATGGAGAAAATATACTGGGAGACAACAATATTTTTTCTATACTGAACCTGACATGGCCTTTGTCTCAAAGAAGGTTATTGTTTAGTGGAAAAAAATGAATATATGCATAAACAATTATATGGAGGCTAACTCTGCTTTGCTTTAGAATAAAAATGTACTATGGAAATCACAGACAAATTTTAGGGAAGAGATAAACCATTGAGGCTGACAATTTGATTATTAAGTTTCATTTAAATAATTCTTCAGAATACCTGGGGTCCTGTACAAAGCTCGCTGTCCAGTCCAGGAAGGCTCCAGAGCTGAGGAGTTGCAATTACACTTCCTACAGAGGGCTCCCAGGAGGAAGAGTTTCATATTGGTAGGAGGTTCTATAATTCTTTTCTCCCACACAGTCTTGGTTTTAACTTGTGTTTTTAATGCAATTATTAAGAGCAATCTCTTTCCATTTCAAAATGTCCTCATTTTCAAGCAATGAATTCTTCTCTCACTACTGACTTAAGACCAGGATTTAAGAGAGAGGATATGAGGACGAGGGGTCAAAAACCATAGGTCTCACCACAGAGTTCCCAGTGCCATTTCATCCCACGATGATAAGTCTTCATTACAGTCACGGATGCGATGCAGTCATAAATATGATTGTATTTCTTTTGTAAAAGAGTGAATGGGATGAAATCAGTGTATTAGTTAAAATGGAATCATTTCATCATGGTCGTATAAAGAGAATAAAACTCCAGTGGATGATGAGGGAGTGGCTTTAGAAATGTGCTTAAATCTTAGGGAAGGCACTGGAATTTAGAAGCATGAGGTTGAACTTGCTTTGAACCTTTACAGGGGACATCCCCCCAAACAGGGGCCCCCAAACATCATCAGAGTAATATCTTACGTTGTGTAACGGGTGTATCTGAGCAAAGTTCTAAAGGAGGTGTCTCTGTTTCACTGGACTTCCACTTGGAGGCTGTTTCCAAGGATTACTCAAGTCTCCCTCCATTGCTCTTCCCCAAGTGGAATTGCACCACCGTCCCACCCCGCCGCTCCCACCAAGGGTGCCTGGGTGCCTCCCCGCGCTTCCCTAGCACGTTCTTCTCCACTCTTTACTCCTAACGGAATGCTTTACACAACGGGAATGAATGTGTGAGGAAGCCCTGGTTTATGGCAGGTCTACTCACATGATACTCAGTTCATATATATCAACAGTGAACACAAAAGACTTGGAGTGAGTTTTAAATTGGAATCATTCAACACCATTGTGAAATCTTTTTGCTTCTTTGAATTCAGATGTATGCATTTATAGAATGTTGTTGGAGAACAAAACCGGTTTTGAACCAAGTGCATTCCACAAAACACTTGTTCTAGGCTAACCTGTTTTGAAACTCGATGTCATTGTTTGTTTATCTTTTTTCTCTTTAAAATTAAAAAAAAGATAGCTTTCTAAGAAGGAGATATTTCTACCAGGGTGCATGGTGCATTCACATTAGACATCAGAATATTAAAAACATTGAGGGAGTTCCTGACCTAAGTAAGAATTCTCTTCCTTTTTTTTTTTTTTTTTTTCTCGTTTGAGACAGGGTCTCACTATGCAGTTCAGGCAGGCCTTGAGCTCACTTTGCAGCCCAGGCTGGTCTCAAAGTCACAGCAATCTTCCTGCATCAGCCTCCCTAGCACTGGGCTTAGAGGAGTGTGCCACCAACACTTGGCCAGAAGTCCTTTTTAATTGTGTCAAGTCTACCATTTCCAAATGAAAATATCTCTTCTTAGCTTTCACTCTGAGGGTGAAAGCTAGTCTTGTAATTTGGACCTTTGTACAGACACAAATACGTGCACTTCCTTAATTCTAGTTCCACCCATCTGTATTGATACTGTTTTTTCCAGCTGTGGTTTCTTTGGGGTATTCCCAGGATAAGTGACATACAAGAATATGTTAACCATTTGGTATTGAGGCAGGTTTATGCAAGTTTTTCATTTTTTTCCTTTTGAAGTCCACCTCAACAGAGGGCCTTCTTCAACTTAACATTGAATGTGTTTCTGTGGTTTTCAACTATATTTTCTCAGCTGCATCTTTTCATATTAAAATAAGATTTGTGTATTCTTGATATTTTTAATTTTTATTAGTACATGTTTGAAGTACATAATTGCATTCATTGTAGAGAATTGGTACATGTACATAACACATCTCAATTTTTTAATCTTTTCCATCTACACTCCTTTAATTTTGCCAGCATCAGACTCATGTATTCATCTTATAAATCCTTATAAAGTTATTATAATACAGACAGATTAGCAACACTTTAGAATTTGAAGAGGTTGAATCTATTCTGAGATTTCCTTTTCTTCTGTTTCCTATTTGCGGTGAGCTCTCCTTTCCTTTTAGTATGCTGCGTCCCTTGTCATACATAGGGCTTCTTTTCGTTTTCATTATACAACAGCAATTGACATTTTAGTGTCTGGATTCTGTGTTTTAGCTTTGTGAGGGAGGGTGAGGTAGTGAAACTCAGTAGGCAGCATACTACTTCTTCTTTCTCAGCAGTCTCAGTTATTTTTGGAAAAGGCCTGACGATGAGCTCTTAAAAATTCATCTCTTTGTCATTTATAATACATTTATTCACATTACAGGTGCACCAAACAGTTTTAATCACCCTGTACATACAAGGTTCAAATACCCACTGGGACTCTAACGCACTCTTAGATACGTAGATAAGGTTGTCTAGAAGGAAATTATATGTAATCTAGAGGCAACTTCCCATGTCCCTATGTGGACATCTTCCTCAACTTGATCCACAGTGGAACTTCAAAGAAAGGAAAACCAGGTTTAAGAAAACAATCTGTTACCCTACCATGTTATTTTAAGTGGTGACCTTTATTTCTTCAACTGTTTAATGGTCATAATAAGAGTAATATCTATTGTATTGAATGAGATATTTAGTTTGAATAATATACAATTTTTTTTACCACTTTTGATGTACAAAACAGTAATTTCATATTTTCAACTCTGTACCTAACATAAAAGATTAACCATTATAGATTATCAATAAAAGTCAATTTTCTTCGCCAGCATTCTGTCCACTTATTTACCAAAGTGCTCTGATAATGTCTACTGTTTCTCTCTCCACTGGTTCACATATCGAATTAATCCACTTCTTTCAAAGCTCAGTCATCAAAGACTGATGATGTGAGAGTTATGATTCATGCACTACATTTTGGCAAAATTTTCTGATAAAAACTTATGTATTTTTGTATAAAATGAGTAAAACACTAAAAAATTAAAACAAGAATAACCTATTGCTACCCTTCACCCTCCAAAATGTGCTACCAACATTTTAGCTAAACTTTTAGGTAATAGAAAGACATGGAAACAAAACTTCCAAATAGATATAGAATAATTCCTCTTTATTTTAGTTTTCTAATATAATTTTATCTGATATCTGTGATTTTATACTGTTTTTAATTTAATGTCATTAAAATTTCAATGTCATCAACTAATTTTTATAATACAATATTTATGCATCATTACATCTTAAGATGATATCAAAATTTATTTGAAAAGATATTTATGGGTGTTACTTTCTCTTACAAAGAGATTATGAAAATATTTTAATAAATAGATGTCTATACAAATCCACAATTCTTTCTCAAGGATAAACTCTTAAAGATAAAATTGTTGATTAAAAGTTATCCAAATTTTAGCAGCTTTCATTATTTAACAAATTATTCTGCAAAAGTGATTCTATCAATTTATAAACTCAAGGGCTGTTCATTCAATTGTTCATTACCTTACGTAGCAGTTCCCGAATATTCTAGTCTCAGACATCTGTACATGCTTAGAAGTTGTTAAGGTCTCTAAAGAGCTTTTATGTATAAATTAATATTTATCATATTAGGAATGAAAGCTGAAGACATAGTTTATTTATTGATTTTAATATATTACTACTAAACACATTAAATAACATGAAATGTGACTATATTTTCTAAATCAAACAATATTGAAAAGAATAATTTTGCTTTTCATCTTGCAAAACTCTTTTATATCTGATTTACAAAATGACAGCTGGATTCTCATGTATTGCTGAGTCAATGTGCTTTCGGTTGACATAATTGAAGCAAATTTTGACTTAGTGAACTAGATAGAAAAGTAGAAGTCATTTAATCAACTTTTTATATAATTATAGATATATAGAGATAGTACTTAAAATTCAACAAGTTATACTTCCTTAAGGGTTACTTACAGTATGGAATGAGAAGTCAGCGTTTGTACCCTATTGCCTTAAAATCTAGTTTTGTATCCTCCACTTTAATGTATCTTTTCCTCGTTCATTGTTGTGTAAAATCACCCTAGTCATTTAAAAATATTTTTCATAATTATGTAAATATTCCACACTTTGACACATTTCATTTATATAATATCAAAAAATCACATTTATTAATGCCACCTTCAATATCATCAAAAGTACCAGGAGCTGTCAAGTTACAGTTCCTTGATAGCTTTAATTTTATCACTGGCTCACAATACTGCCAGTGATTTTCCTTGAAGTCAAAGACTTTCTTCACTTATTTAAAAAAAGAATGTCTGCCAAAACCCAACCTTGGATGCCCACGTTTGTCTGTCTTTTCCAGGAAAGATGGTGGTCCTAGAACGAACGGGCCTACTTCAGCTGGCATCTTAGATGAACACAGAAGCACTCTGACTTCACACAACTGTCACACTGTGTATTCAATGAAATGCTTTCAGTATTTTCTCCTTTTATTACACAGAGTATTAAAAAGACTTGCATGCAAGGGTCAAGATTTAATAAAATTAGTGGGTTTTTTTGTTTGTTTGTTTTTACTATTTTATCAATGATTTTCTCAAATGGAACTGAGGCTTTTGTTCCCTGTAAGTAAATAACAGTGAAGAAGATACTCACTACTAGTATAGATTTTTCCACTGCCTTAATTTGTGCTAAAGCACTGCTGCTTTTACACGATCACTGTGAATACCAATACTGTGAAAAGGCCAATAACATCTTAATATTACTAGGAATACAATTTCTAGCTCGCAGGGTCTTGAGAAAGAGAGAGAGGCCCCTGCTTTTCTATTATCATTCTGATGAGGAGGATTCAGTGTTCTTTCTGTTCTCTCTTCAGTGAATGGGGGTAGGGTACATGGAAAAGTTATCTTTTTCATTTTATGTCCCGTGGCAATAATTGTGATTTCACTGTACTTGCTAACATTCAGAGAAAAGAAGTCAAACTTCTCAACTTCTGTGCAATGCCACAATAAAGACAGGTTCTCAAATTTGAAGAGAGCCAGAAGAGATGGCAAATACACGTTTCCTTTAAAAAAATTATTATGTGTTTAAAATACAAATTAGTTTGGTAGAAAACATCTCATGCCTGCTTTGTTTCCATATTCTGCAGACCGATAGTGGGATGCTATCAATTAATCCATTTAGAGAGCAATACACCACAAGAAATAAATTATTTGTCCTCTGGAGCTTGTCACAAGGGGATTTTTAAAAAACCATTAAACAGAAAGACAACTGCTCATCTTAGGAAGATGAAAGGCCAATTCCTCCTCCTCAGCTGATAGTTTCTTAGTAATAGTGATATCAACTACATATATTACAAAACATATTCATATACAAATTGGTTAGCCTCTTTGACCCTCACTTTTTTCCCAACATGAAATTGGATTATTAATACATTTTGTGAGTACTTGACAAGATAATGCACACAAAATGCTCTGTGCTTTGCCTGGCACCTAGTAAGTTCTCATCAACTGGTCATGGGCAGTGGTGGCAACAGTCACAGCAAGACCAGTACTATGAAGAGCAACTGCTTGAGGTGTTTTATAAATGAGTGAGTTTGGCTTGATGAAGTTCAGTCTTTTTCATAATCCAGAAAAGCAGAAAAGGAACTTGGCTTTAGATCCATGCTATTTTCAGTCCTTTGCCCAAGTTCTTCCCTCTGCTACTGCTGATTCTGGGGCTTTCAGAAAATGCTCCTAACTCTTCTGTTTCCTTGATGTCCTACCACCCAACAATGAGCTTATTTCAAGTCATAGTCCCGGTGTCAACAAACTGCTTCCCACAGTGTATCAGTTTCAAGAGCCATCGCAGAAATGGTGCATTTACACGGAAGCCCAGGATAATGAAGTGTTTGCAGTGAGCACAGCTGAGTCAGAATACAGCTTTCCATTTTCTACACCCATGATGTTGAGCTTTAGGATAATCACCAAGGTATTACTTTTTTATCTCTTAAAAACCTGGGCTGGTCATACTTGCTTTTTGGAACTGTGAAGATTGTTATATGAGGTATCAAGTAGGTAGAGTTTATCACAGTGCCAGGCACAAAGTGAGCGGTCAATAAATATTTATTTGATGATTAACTTATAAAAAGGCTGGCTCATCTGGGTCCTTATTTCTAATCTTCTAGACTAAATAATTTCACTATTTGTATTTCTGTCCTGTTCCTAGACGCATCATAAAATTAGAAAAAAATTTAAACTTGAGCCTATATCTACACAGAATTTTTATAACTCTTTCTGCTTTGAGCTCCTAAAGCTATTTCATAGAAAAATGACCTTATTTTTAAATAGAAGGGGCAATTGAAAATCAGCGAATGGACTTACCCCCTAATGATTTTTTTCTCAGACATAATTATAATAATTAGCATTATAAAGTGCTAATTATCTTTGGACACAGAAGACCTGTACACCAGAGACAGAGGTCCGCATTAAGTAAAGTGGATTTCACTTTCTTCAGTTGCGAGACTCCTCTTTTTTCTGCCTTACAATGGTGCAAAGGTATTTAGCCCACCCAGCTTCACTTAAAACCTTTCAGTTCAGGAATCTCTCTGCTGGCCATTCACAGCCAGACTCTGTATTGAACTTATGGATTTAAAAAGAAAAATTCATTTTTCCTTTGTACAGTCTCATCCTTTTTGGTGAGATGATTGTTCAATAGTTCTTGCTCAGCACCTAGAACCTGGTTAGAGTCAAAACTGTAAGGATAATGAGTTTCTTGTTGAGATGGACCAGGCAGATACTTATTCTCTGAGTCCTAGAAACTCTACTGGCACGAGTGTCAGAAGGGTTAGATATGTGGAAAAGAAAGTCAGCACGTGCCACACAAAATTTCAAATGGCAGGAAACTCAAGGAGCTGCTGTTTCAACTTTTTAATATTACGGAGAAGACACTGAGTCACAGAGTGACCGCATAAAAGAATGAGAGTCAAAAACATTCCTGATGTGCTCAAAATAATATTTGTCACAGTATATTGCACTCAATGTCAGGAATTTCTAATTATGGTCATAATCTCACCTTAGAGTGTGTAAAACATTCAGGTACAGGAATCCACTAGGACAAGGCTATAGGAAGTGTGACTTGAGGCTCCCCTTTATTCCTTTTGTCAGTGACAGAATACTTGTTAATATTATCTAACAATGCCAAGCTATATTAGTACAGCTCCTCCCTAAACACCCCTCAAGATAAACACTTGTCTCTGGACTAGAGATTCCTACTCATTCACTTAGGGTGGAGGAGCAGTCTCTCTCCGAGAGAGCTATATTCAACCAGGCATTTTCATCTGTATTAGGTAAAAATCTACATCTTCTATCCTGTACATTGAACCTTTAGGAAGTAAGTCTCATTTATTAAAAAAAAATATTTTTCAATGATTTAAAAATACAAAAGTTTCCTCCAACAGAAGCTGTCTCAGCAGCCCTTGGAGGGCTTGTCAAAACAGAGGTCATGGGCTCCACCTAGAGAGCTTCTGAGCCGGTGAGCCGGGCCTGGTACTGCCTTCCCTGGGGGTGCTCATGTGGCTGGCCTGAGAATCCCCAGGTTCTAAGCTGACCAGCCCCCTGCCCTGGAGCTTGAGTGGGTGTCTTACAAGGCACACTTGCCTAGTTTGATGCTGTGTTGTTTGTCCCCTTTTGAATGCTTTAGAAGTTTAGCTGTTACGTTTTTTATATTTTTTATGTTTCAAACTTTTCTTAGTGGACATATAAGACTTTTCTACTTGAGAAAAAAAAGAACATTTCTTTAAAATAACATTAAATCAGAGTATAATTAGCAATATAAAACAAGACTACTAAAAAGACTCTGTCTCATTATTATGTTTTCATAGCCTGTATACAAATTATTCGAACCAGAATGCACTTGCTAAGAAAACCATTTCTATTTCCATCACTAAACAGTGAATACTCTCATGATTGGAGGGAAATGTGCTTTTCTGGTGTTAGATTTATTTTCACATCCTAGAGTTTATGGCAATATGAAAAGGTCTAAATTTGTAAGCCAAAGACCTGATTTTGAATTCCAGAGACCTGGATTTTATGGTGACTTTGATTTGTTTTGACTGTGTCTTTATGCAACTTTTTAGTTTTCTTATTTTTTAAAATGCAATAAAATAGAAATGCCTGCCCTTTACATTCCACATAGGAGTAAGGGATAAACGCAGTAACACTTGGGTATCTATAAAAGTTTTAGAGATTTTATTGTGTCTAATATTTATGGGTACCCTGCTTTTATTTTTTATCTGAAATTTTATTTTAATGGAAGAAAAAAATAACACAAGAATTCATTTTCTTATAAGTGTTTTCAGGCATAAGGCCTCCCTAAACGGACTACATAACCTACATCATATCTCCTAAACCCTTTTCCCTTTGGAAGAGTTTTTAGGACTCTATAAAAGTCACTTAGTAAGGTACTGTATATTGCATATATTTTAAAATTCTTAGCAGGAACAAACAGCAATTTATCAGATGGGAAGTGGAACTTTGGACTGCAGTTGCCTGATTCCTAGGAAGAGTTTTTTGATTCCTTCTTGATCTTTTGATATTTGTGTTGGAGGCTCTCTTCTCTCCCAGTCGCCAGGTCAGATAACTGACACCTGGCTGATGCTTAGCTCTTTAAAAGACAGGCTGGCGTGATCAGATGCTGTCTCAGACAGACTGTCTTTAAGTGTATTTTCAGCGTGTCTTCAGACAGTTATTTTTCCTCTGTTCAATTTCGTTCATCTTCTTACTTAACTTTTCAAGTGCTACTATTTCCTTTTTAAATGCAGTATTGAGAAGCGCAAACATTATTGGAAGAGAGAGTCTTACTAGCATAATTGTGCATTATCTTCCTTTTATATTGCAGATGGAAAACATTAAATCTGGAGGGAATAGAAATCTGCTCAATCAGATATTGATAGTACAATTTCCTTTAAAAATACTTACCTGTGGAGAAGAAGAATACTGACTTTTTTTTTAAGGCAGCAACTTTTCATCGTTTTAAAGAGCCAAATGACATAGGGAATTAAAATTCTGTCTCCTGAGAGTCAGCCTTCTCCTGTTTCCCCTTTATAATTTGATATTTTAGAGAGGGCTTTGGGTGGAATGGGAGGGAGGGAACGCTGTTGTAACACAGTGTATTACAATGTGTTTTCAATCTCTAGTACCAACTTGATGCATAAGTCATTTGGGCGGGTTTTATAATATGAGTAATAAAGAATACATTCATTGCTTGTTGGCCATTTTCTGTACCACCTTCTTTGAGAGCAACCCGTTCCAGTATTGCTCAGCTTCCCCAAACTTGGTGTTTTGGAAATCAATTTTTGAATAGGAGGGGCTGCTCTATCCCAAATCCCCATGACAAATCCTTAGCTTCTTGGTAAGGTCACTGTCATCACTGCCAGCACCACCCTCAGGGCACAACTTTGGGGACTAAGTCACCTACCTTGGATTTTATGGTTCACGATGCTGCTTTGTTTTCTCATTTTATCCCCCTACCTACTAAGCCCAGGTCTGCCTCCTAACTTACTTCAACAAGACTGAGCCTGAATGTAATGTGATTTATCCTGTTCTCAGTCCTGGTACAGAAATGAACCTCATCCCAGTGATACCACCTGCTCAGAGGCTGACATTGTGCATGGAGTACAATGTGACTTAGGGGAAATTCTTTGGAATATATAGTTAAAATCACAAGTGGAACAATATCTCTCTGTAGAGCATGTGCGGTTCCAGGTTAGACTACCAGAAGCACACCCTCAAGGGAACGGCTCGATGCCAGGTCCTGTATTTCATTTTATTTTTTAAAATCTATGAAGAGTGTGTGTTGAGAGTGCCAGAGGTTATTATTCCTGTGCCTTCTTCTATAAGGCATCCTAATCTCCCTTTGCCTGCTCTCATTCATCCCAGATACTCAATTATAGAATAATATTCTTGATCCAAAATACTGGTAAAGTACCTCAAACATTCTATTTGAAATTTGTTAAATTTTCTAGAATCTGAGTTTCTTTCAAGTACTTTTCACTTCTAGAGAAGATGGTAGGTGCTTGAGCCATTCATTTAAAGAAACGGGTTTCATCACATGACCTGAGCATAGCTTCAATCATTTGGTGATTAGTTACTAACATTGAAGTTTTACACACTAATATCAAAGCATAACCAGTGGTTCTATACCATGATTGTGTATCCAAGGCTCTAAAAACTATGAAAACATATGCAGTATCCAAGGTCCCCTCACAGGTACCATATCAGAAATTCAGGATGGGAACTTATTTTGAGTGGATTTGTAAAACATTCCCTAGAGTACTGTAGATCAAAGGTGAAAAATCATTGCTTAAGGAAATAACTTTTCATAAATAAAATGTCCTTTGAATGTTAAACAGAGTCTAAAATATAATGTAAAATATAGTGTACAGTGTGAACATATATGCTCTAAAATATAGTATAAATATAGTACATAATACTTGTGTGTGCATGTGTGTATGTGTGTGTGCACAAGTGCGCACCCAGGTACACATGTGGTATTAGGAATTCAACCCAGGGCTTTCATTCTGAGCTACATCTCCTGTTTGTTTCTTTGTAGATTTGAGACAAGTTCTCACTAAATCACTAGGTTGCCCAGGCTGGGCTTGAACTTGCAATCCTCTCGCCTCAGACTCCCATGGTATTGGGATAATGGGTGTGTGCCATAGCTTATTGTTTCTACTTTTAACAATATGGTGATGGGTTTAAGTGTTGTTTCCAGTATAGCCAGCTGAGAGCTGGTTAAATCTACTAAGTCAAGTTGTACTTAAGTAACAATAGAGAGTACAACACTATGGGTAAGAACTACCTGGAATTTTTGCCTGATGGATCTCATACGACTTACAGGAAATTATTTAGTTTTTCTAAGCCTGTTTTCTGATCCATAAGTTGGAGATAATTTTACCAACTATTGTATTTATAAGAATTAATAGAGCATCTGCATCAAACAGTGCCTGGCTTATGGCAAATCATCAGTAAGTGTTAGTTATTCCAGTAATCACGACCATAAAAACAATAAGGTATGCAGTAAAAATGAATTTGGACAGGGACAGGAGCAGGGTAATAATGGTAAGCTTTGATGATTTTCAAATTTCAAGAGGGGTTTGGTTAAATACATGGACCTTAGGTCAATAGTAAGCACCCAGGCTTACCTAGGACCACAGCTGGGACAGTATTTTCTCAGTAAAGTGACTTGACAAGCCTTTTGGATTTTACCACAAAACAACAACAACAACAACAACAACAACAACAACAAAAACTGAAAAAATTCTCATCAAGAGATTGACTGACTATTAGCTGTGATCAAAAAATATGTTGAACTTTGAAATGGTTTTGAAACTTTAGTACAATAAAGAACACATTGCTAATTCATTCCACCTTCTGAAGCCCCTCTGGAAGTCCTCGATAGTGGAGCTTGCACGGATGTCTCATTATCCTGAATTTATTCAAAGTGTGTACCTTCCACTATCATTTTGATCTTGCAGAAGAGCTCACAGTTGCATAGTAGCCAATCTGAGGAATAATACTATGGTTTAGATCTAAAGTGGCCCCAAGCCTCCTGCATTTGGAAAGTGAGTAGATTACGGGAGCATTGCAGATGACTTGCTGTAGGGAGACTGGATCTGGTCGGAGGAAGTGGGACGCTGGGCACCTGACCTGGAATGGTGTCTGTCCCTTCCAGCCTCCTCTTCTCCCTCACTGCTTCCTGGCTGCCACAAGATAATCAGCTTTTCCTCTGCTGTGCCCCTCTGCTACTCTGTCTTGCCTTGAAACCAGTGGACTTGAGAACCTGGACCAGGGAAAATATGATACAAAACAAATCTCTCATCCTTTAAATTATGGGTTCAGGTATCTTGTCCCTGAAATGAGAAAGTAACCAAGACAAGGATAGGTTGGGACACACCATAATGTGTGCAAGAGTCTGACTTTCTTTTGGATGAGGACTTCCAGAGCTGCCTCAGAAAGTGGCCGTAAGTGTGTTTAAAGCAAGGAGGGGGCTATTTTGAGATTAATGATGATGTGTCTTTTGGTGTAATACTTTCCCAAATCTAATCGTTCACCATATATTTTGATCATGTTTTGCATAGGAAATTCTTTATCTTGTTGGAAAGAAGTGTTCACTCACCATCTATGAGTAGTTTATTGGGGTGAAAGAGATGACAGCATAGTTTTGTGAGACAGTGCGGTATTTTAAATAAGATACTTTTCAAAGCAATTTTACTCTAGAAGTTCTCCCTATCTTGTAAAAATGTTGTTCTTATAGAAATAAAGATGTTCCTTAGACATGAAAATATGTCACCATAATATTAAAAGTTCAGAAGTTAAAATGTAGTGAAATCCAAGGAGCTGAGTCATGAGGGTTTTAGGGGAAAACTTCTAATTTAAAAGACCTCTGATAAGAAATGACTCCTGGCTGAGAAATGGCTTTGCTTGTCTTCTCTCAAAGTGGGAGCTCACAGGGGACAAATATAAATAATTAGAATCATGTACAGATGGATGTTGTGTTGTACTCATTTTCTTTTGTGATGGTTACACTTAACTGTCAACCTGACCAGCTTGGGCTTCATCTAGAGGATTAGTAAAACACACTTCTGAGGGTGACGGTGTGTCTCGGAGGTGTGATGTCGGAATCCATGTCTGGTCCCTGGGGCCTTCCTCCCTCATGCTCTTCTTCTGTGTTCTGCTCTTTGGCTGCCATGCAGTGAATGGCTCTGCCATGATGGTCCTGCTGTGGTGCCCGGTGACCATGGACTGAACCCTCTGAAAATACATAACCAGAGCGGAGCCAAATTAAATGTCTCTTCCCTTATATTGTGGGTTTAGGATATCATATCCTAGTAATGGAAAGCTGCCTAATTCAGAAAATTGGTACCAGAGAACAGGGACTGTTACTGTGACTATACCTAGTCATGAGGCTGAAAATGGTTTTCAGGAAGAATTTGGGAAGGTTTGCATTGCCAGTTAAAGAAGCTATAGGATATTGTAAGCAGAGTTTCATGGGAGTTTCTTTTTTTTTTTTTTTTGTGGTACCAAGAATCAAACTCATGACTTTGTGCTTGCCAGACAGGTGCTTGTGCCACTGAGCTATATCCCCAGCCCTTGATGGGAGTGTCTGTTCAGAGATCAGAAGCCCAAAATGCTGATATAAAAGCAGGATGGAAAGGCCAAGCTCATGAAGTTTTAGGTGAGAACAGGAACATTTTTGGAATTAGACTAGGGTCTATGGATTTTACACTATGGTAAAAAAATTGTGTATATTTTGCCCCCATCCTGATACTTTGCAGGAGGTTGAGTTTAAAGTTTATAGATTGATTTGGTAGAAGAAATATTAAGGCAAGCCAAAATTCAGGCTATGGCGTGGGTACTGCTGGCTAGTTTTAGACAGTTTATAATGAGATTTGAGAGCAAAAAATAGAGAGGGAAATTTAAAAACTTAAATTTTGGCTTTACAAGAAGTGTGGGTAATGCAGGGGCTACGTGATTGCTGGAGAAATGAATGCCATCCAAATGAAACTGAGTGAGTTGTGGCAACACACACCTATAACTCTAGCACTTTGGGAAGGTGAGGAGGGAGAATTACAAATCTGCACCCAGCTGAGGCAAATGAGCTATAGTCTGTCTCAAAATAAAAAAATAAAAGAGGCTGGAGATGCAGCTTAGTAGAAGGCCTTAGCCTCAGTTACTGATATGTAGAGGGGGGAGAGGGGAGGACATGAGGGGAAGAAAAAAGAGGAGAGGACAGGACAGGAGAGCACAGAGAGGACAGGAGATAAGGTATAGTTTGACAAGGCACAAGAAGAAGCAATGAAGGCCTCTCAGGAACTGCCAAGACCCCAACCAGTGCAGACTACAAGTTGCAAAAGTGTAAATATTTTATTTGAGTGGAGATACTTGAATCCTCTGTTGAAGAAAGGCAACCTAGAGGATTAGTTCCCCAAGATTTGTTTAATTGTGCCTCATCATACTTAACTGTCCAAGTAGAGTACTGGCTGCTGTAGCCATGGTCCAAGGGGACCTGGCTACTGCTTCAGCTGGTGCCAGACCTTGGCACCATCTGTGTGACGCTGGTTGTACAAGCATCCAGGGTACAAATGTTGCAGGGTAGTGGAAGCTTCCACCAAGGTTTGTAAAGAAAGCCTCGGAGGTCAGCAAACTTGTGTATGAGAGGCTGAGTGAAGCTGTGGGAATGACGCCCGACATTAACTGATGACTCTAGGAAAAGAGAGCTGCCAGGAACAGGGAACATCTGCCAAGGAAAATCACAAGCAGTGATCAGAGCTATCTCAAGAGACAGGCCTTATGGGTGACAACCAGCAAGACCGTAGGGCTGGAGCCACCTATGGAACCCTTTGGAACTCACATCTCACCACTATGTGCCCCAGATGCTGGACACAGAGCTATAGGAATTAACGTTGGTTGTGTTGGCTTTTTAGACTTGCCTTGGTTTTTTTTTTGTTTGTTTGTTTGTTTGTTTTGTCTTAATATATCTTTCTTTTGGAATAGGATTGTTTACTCTATACCTTATATGCTAGGGATATGTAACTTGCCTCTGGACTATGGCATTTACAGCTAAGAATTTTTTTATTAGATAGTATCTCACTATATAGTTCAGGCTGGCCTTGGAGTCATTATGAATCCCAGGCTAGCATTGAACTCATGGCAATCCTCTTGCCTCACCCTCCTTGGTGCTGGGATTATAGGCATATGCCACCTCACTCAGCTTGGAGCCAGGAATTTGCCTTCGGTCTCAGCAGTAACATTGGGCTAGGACATTTGAACAATGCTAGAACTGTTCAGATGTTGGAAACAGCATTAGTGCATTTCTGGTTGCATGCAGAACAGTTATGCCACCTTGAGTGGAATTCTGACTTTGTGTTTACTGAAAGGTTAAACATGGTTTAAAGAGAGCTGTGTGAGTCTCAAATTCACAAGGGGTAGGATGTGAGAGTTAACTTTAACTGTCAACTTGATTCACTCAGGAACTACTGAGAGGATTAGTAAAGCAAATGCATGGGTGTGTCTGGGTGGGTCATAGAGGTAAGACATTTAGATCTCTATCTGATCTCTTGTCCCTTCTTCTCCAGCACTCTTCTTCTGTACTCTGCTTCCCAGCCTGCATGGTGTGAGCATCTTTGCTCCACATATTCCTGCTTTACAGTCAAGTGACTATGGACTGACTCCTCTGAAACTGTAAGCCAAGGTATTGTGTCCCAGGAACAAGCTGGCAGATACAAGCCCTTGTTATACTTCATGATACTGATGCTCATTTTCCCTTTCTAACCCTTACCATTCCCACTCAAAATTCTGCACCCCAATTTTTTATTTAACTATTAAATAGCTCTATCTTTTCAGACAATATTTCTCTTTGTCTTAGTACTCCAAGAATTAGTCTATCTAACCTAGTCTATCTTAGTCTATCTAACCACGCCCTTCACATTCAACCTTTTCTCTATACAGATGGTTATCAATTCTGAGTGGAATCTCCCAAGATAGCATCAGCTCCATTGATCCAAACACCTGCTTCAAAAATCCCCAATTTCATTGTTGTGCTAGCCTTGACATATTGTCTTCATTAGCTCAGCTGTGTGTCCATCATAAATCCCATCAAAGAGCTGACATTTTCCTTCACACTGTTTTGAAAGTCTAATTTGAATGTTAACTAGCCTAGCATGGATACTATTCAGATGGTTAACAGCAACCTCCAGACTCGGAGAGAGTTCCAATGACCATTATCTGGAAGAAATGACAGAGTGAAAAGCTGTTTCTTATTACAATTCTTAATTTACAAATTAAAAGCTCTTCAAGCCCTCATTTCAGAGCTCATTCTACCATATTTGGGGTGGTAGTAGTAGATAATAATATTGTGCTGAATAGTAAAATTGTTTCATAGTGTAGGATGGCAAAATAACTATACTTAAATTAACAACTGTTTCAACTTTCTTAAAACTTTTACAACATGATGCAATAAAAATTTTGACATTGTTAGCCTGAAAATAAAAATATGGAATTATATATGTACTTAATTTAGCTATATTTTTTCTTTAACTATGAGTACACAGAATTTATGTAGTCATAGTACACTTAAATAGTGAAAACATTTGATTTTCTTTGTTTTTGTCTTTTTGAGACAGGGTCATGCTATGTAGTTCAGGCTGGCCTTGAGCTCACTTTGTAGCCCAAACTAGTCTCGAACTCACAATGATCCTCCTGCCTCAGCCTCCTGAGTGCCGGGATTATAGGCATGCACCACCACACCCGGCAATATTTGATGTTAAGCATAGGAAGCAAAAACTTATATTCAGGATTAGTATTATCAACATTTTTTTGGCATTTTTGAGACAGGATCTCACCATGTAGTTCAGGCTGGCCAGTATTATCAACATTTTAAAAACTATATACCAAAGGAGGTTAAGAACTTATATGATGTCAAAGTTCAGAGAGGCAATCAGTAAGAAATTAAATGATCTTTTAAATAATCAAGATGATATCCTGGACTTATTAGCATTTCTAATTGACTAGCTCCAAGAATTTCATGATTACACAGTGATATACTGTCATTTAATTATTATTAATTTGTTCAAAACACATTAATTGAGTGACTCTTCTTACTATGCCCTAGATGTACTATGTGCTTGACATAATGAAAACACATTAATTGAGTGACTCTTCTTACTATGCCCTAGATGTACTATGTGCTTGACATAATGAAAACATTGTGAGATTGGAGGCCAAAAAATGTGAATCTAGTCTTGATTCTGTCACTAAAGAATTGAATGATCTTGAGCAAAAAATATGGTTTCATTTGTGATTTATAAAAATAATAGGTGATGACTCTTGCCTTGCTGATCTATCGAAGCTTAGAATTACTATGTTAAGAAATTTACTTTTGGACAATCTTTTTAATTTCATAGATTAATACATTAATTTGTGCAGCAGGCAGGATCTAAGGTGCTCCCTTCAGTTTTTTTTCCTTCTAGTCTTTACCTGTTTGCATAAAAGTTTCTATTTGAGTGTGTATGGGACCTATGATAGGTTCCTAATGAAAAGATGGATGGGTTAAAGGTCATACAAGATGACATGAGTAAGACCACACTGCATTAGACTGCAGTGTCTCTTTTGTAAGGAGAGTCTCTCGCTGGTTATAAAGAAGCAAGCTGCTAGGTTGTGACTTATCTATAGAAATGATAATGTAGCACAAAAGTAAAGGCAGCCTGCAGCTAGCAGTCAGCAAGAAACTGAGCCCCCAGTCCAGCAGCCTGCAGAGAACTAAATGCTGCCAACAGTCAAGTCAGCAAAGAAATGAATCCTACCAGAGTTGAGTCTCACATGACTCTGCAGCCTCACTTGACACCATTATCACAGCCTTGTAAAGCAGGCACATGGTCAAGCCAATGGGTCTCATGGGTACCTGGCCCACAGAAACTGTGAGAAGATAAGTGAGTGTTGTTTTACACTTTAATATTTGTGATATTGTGATTCTGCATCAATAGGTCATTAACAAAATTGCAGGGTGAAATAAATTTGTGACAGTCTGCAGTTTAAAGGATGAGATGGAGTAGATTAATAAAAAGAATAGAATAGAATAGAATAGAATAGAATAGAGTGGGACAAAGTGAATAGAAACACTTCCTTAAAACTATTTCAGATAGACTAAGTATGGATGTTTACACTGGGTCACAATATAGAGGCATTTTATGAAGCATTTATAGATTAGGGTAAAATTATTAATTTTAAAAAAATCTAGGAAAACTTAATGAAGTTTTAAGTGCATATGTTTTCACGGATCAATGAATACTTTACAGGACCTATGGCTCCTGCTACACAGAGTATTCAGGCAGCCAGGATGAAAACAGTGACGACGGAACACATGCCTTGGCCTAAGGATGTAGCTCAGGGATAGAGCACTTGACAGCATGCACAAGGCCCCGGGTTCAGTCCCAGAACCACAGAAAACTATGACCAAAACAAAGATTGTCTTCTCCTATCTAAGGGGCTTTAGATTTTAAAGTAGAATCAGGTTTTAGGTTTTAAACACTATAAGTGGAGAAATTTACAGCACTAATGTTCACTTGTGAACATATCAAGATATAATGTTCACTTTATAAACATATCAAGATAGAGCTGCTAAGACTTTAAATTCTTATTTAGAATCTTCTTCCCATGTGTGGTGCTCATTTCATCATAGAATGATATGATTGTAGTTTGCAAAAACAATTTAAAAATTTTTAAAAAATGATACACTTATCAGAATAAGTATTCAAAAAATAATATTACTGCCTTGGTTGAGATTATTGTGAGTGGTTCCTTCACATGGTCTTTGTATTCTTTTCAGCAGCACATTGCACACACTTTTGGAGATGTGTGTGTAAGACACATGTCAAAACAGAGATTTGCAAACATCTGATATCTGAAAGTTGGGAAATACAGGCCAAAGTTAGGTCTTACAATAAATGACAGCTTGGGAGTTCAAGAATTTGTTTTGCTCAGTGTTACTCATGGGATCCCACCTCTGAAGGAAAGGAATATATTTATATAAATTGTAGACATTCATGGATTAAACAATATGTACTGTAGAGTGTGTGTATGTGTTTATGATATGGGCAAGTGTATAGGAGGGTTAAGGTAAGTGCTTGTGTGTGTGTGTGCATGCATCCATGTTGTACATGTGTAGTTTCTGTTTATGCCTCAGTCAGACATTGCGCTAGACATCAACAAGACAACCAAGGCATTTTTCTTGTCCTTTCAGACTTTACAGATTAACAGATATTCATAATGACTCATGTACCCAAATAATCAATAAATTGTTAAAATGTTGAGTATTAAATGCTTTGACTAAGGGTCATGAAAAAGATGCAAACAAATGCTGGCTTTCTCATCAGGAGATGTGGGTTCTGATTCCACCTTCACCATTTGCCAGTAGACAAGTAAACCCCTCTGAGCTTCATTTTCCTCACCTACATAATAGAAATACAAGTCTTTTCATTATTGGGTTCTATATTTGTCAGAGGTGTCTAAATAAACAGAACCAACTGGATATGGTGTGTGTGTGTGTGTAGGAAGAGAAAGAGAAAGAGGGGGGAGATTTACTTTATGGAATTGGCTCATGTGATTTTGTAGTCTGACAGATTCAAAGTGAAAAATATTTGGCATGAGCTGGCAGACTAGAGACCCAGAAACAAGTTGATTCTTTGAGTCTAAAGGCATCTACTGCAGATTTTCCTCTTGCTGGAGGGATATCAGGCTATACTTCTATGATGGTCTTCACCTGATTAAGTGAGACCCACCAACTTTATAGAGCTAGTACTCTACAATGTGGTGTGTTGCTAAACCATAATGTTCAGTATGCTAGGTTCATTCAATGTATTTTCAATTTAACAGTATGTTTATCTTCTTTCATTAAAGTTCACTGACTTAAATCCTCATCTCATCTTACCCAAAGCTTTGCACAATTATCTAGAATGTTTGATCACATACCTGTGTAGTTAAGTTGACATATAAAGTTATCCATAAAAATTATCTTCATTAAGTTGGCACTCACATCATCTCCTAGAACAATACTTCTTCTTCAAGTAAAGACGATCACGAGGCCAGACTTCCAGCTAGTATGACATAAGTCTCCTGACAACACATTAGCTCTTTGCTAGAAGAGATGCAAAATCCTTGGCTGATGTGTACTCTCCTTGATATCCCATAATTTAAATATCAGGCTGTGACATTAGTAATACTCAAATACTGTGATATAGTGCCAGTGAATCTCAAGTTACATGATCAGCAATAAGAGCAGGAGGTTAACAAAGTTATCATATGTATATATCATGTAATATATATACACATATACCCACAGGTATGTAATCTGATAGTCCCTCATTTAACAACAGTTCAACTTATCGTTTTTAACTTTGCAGTGGTGTGAAAATGATGTGCAGTCCATCAAAGTAATACTTCAAAATCTGAATTTTGATTATTTCCAGGTGCAGAAATGTACAGCACAAAACACTCACAATGCTGAGCAGCAGCCGTGAGCCGCAGATCCCGCTGAGCCACGCGAGCACAGGGGTAAGCAGCTGGCACTCCACAGTGCGCTGTGCTGTGAAGCTATGGCATTCAGTGTGATAGGTGAATTAAATGCATTTTCAATGTTTATCTTAACATATCCAAATGAATTATTATGGAGATTAAGTAAAATACACGTATCACCTAGAATTTTCTAGCATATGGCATGTTACAAAACACTATTTCTCTGTAGTGTGCTGTGATGTAGGATTAATCCCCAATTGCAGTGTCATATATTAACCATGATATGAATTAGCCTCTGTATAGTTCAGGCATAATAATTTGTATGAAGTATGTGCATACATGTTTAGAAAACCAGAGATTATGTGTACAATAATTAGAAGTCTATTTCTTTTTATATATTATACTACTAAATTTGTCCCATTTTAGACTACATGAAGCACAATTGTGTAATACTTGACCGAAGAAGTCTGGAGCTTTTATATTTTTAAGAATGTGAAGCCATGAATATAATAAGAAGACTGAACGTAGGTAGCTATGTGCTGCACTATTTGCCTCAAAATGTTGATAATGAGGATTTTTGGTATATATACATATCTGTATATATTATACACTATATGTAAGTAAGTAAATATATATATTAAATATCTCGTTAATTTTCCTTGAGTGATACTTGAGATTTTCTGTATTTTTAAAAGGTTTAATCCAAGTACGTATTTATAATTTGAGAATCCTACCAACCTTATGCATATTATCTCCTGCTCTACTTTAGCTAATCTGAAAAATAAACAGATATAAGATAAGGAGTTTTTACCTTCACATACTTTACATGTGTAGCTTTCTTTCCACTTAGAAAAGTGTCTTTTGCTCAAGAAAGCAAGAAACACACATCTCTCCTAAAATTGTTCCCTCTTTTGTAACATGCTTCTTAATCCTGCTGTGTAATATGTACCAAATATTTTTAATTAATTAGTCCTTCACTTCTAGAATACTTGTAAGATCTCTAAACTCCTCATGCTCTTTAAAATGTATCTTCACATACTAATGTCTATTTCATTATTTGTTGCCATAAAAATTTTAATCTATGTTTTTCTATCTGATTTAGTTTGTCTTTTTCCAGTCCCCCTCATCACCGCTTCTTCATATGCTTAAACAGACAAGATGGAGCAGGGCACTTACACCCCAGCTTGCACACCAAGGAGGCTGGTTCATTTTGTGTCTCCCCTTCCATCCCAAATCGTAATAATCAAGATGGTTAATGATTGGGAATTAAAATTCCACTTTCTTATTTCCAATCATTATGCTGCGATCATAGATATAAATAAACTTTTGGCAATGTGTAGGGAAAGAAAAATCTTGTCAAATATACCCAATCAAGTTATTCTGAATCCAATTTCTGTATGCCTTGCAAAATCAGCTAAATCCAGTTGTTTTCACAATTTCCTGATTAAAAATGTCAATAGATTTTCTACTGCTCATTCTGTTATTTATCCAGAGCATTAATGAACTTCTCTACCTCCTGCGGATCCATAAATATTTCTATTTTATTATCAAAAACAACACTTAATTGGGCTAAAAATAGGACTGTAGAACTGCTCCACATAAGTAGTAGATTAACTTTTTTGGCTCTGACGTTATGGCCATTCATGCCCTGATATTTATTGCACGCCTACTGTGTGCCAGGCATTATTCCTGGTGCTCGGAAACCGGCTACAAAAGGCAACCCTGCTGCTCATGTGGATTTACAATTCTGTGAGAGACAGTCAATAAACAACCAGAAGCAACAGAAATTCTTTTGATGATAAATTCAGTAGGAAGACAGAATAGGGAGATTGGGGAAACTGTCACTAGCTGTGGAAGAAGTGGAAGTGTGGCCAAGGAAGAGTGACCAGAAAAGTCCTCTTTGAAGAACTAAATCTGAATTGAGGCCAGAAAAATGAGAAGGAGTCAACCATGCACAGGTACGGAGGACAGGGTTTTTTTTCATACAGAGGGAACAACAGATACAAGAGCCCAGGAGCAAAAACTGCTGGGGCACAGTAAAGAAGGTATGTATGGTCGGAACTAAGTAAGTAAGTGCCTAGAACTGAAATAAGATTGGTGATTTTCAACTACCTACATTTAATAAAAAGGATTAAAATCTGGGCTACACAGTGAGTTCAAGGTCAGCCTGTACTGCATAGTGCGAACCTGCCTCAAAAACAAAACAAAACAAAAAAATGGCTAAAATGTATTGAGCCCTTAGAACATGCCAAGTACTAAGTATGCTGATTAATGTTCTTAATTAATTTGACAAAGTTAACCTCATTATTTCCATATTAAAATGGGCCAAATTGAGGTTCAGACTAGTGAGTTAACAAAGCTGTTCAGTGAGGAGGTGGACCCATGAAACTGAACCAAGCTCCCTTAAGAGGTAAGTCCCATCACCACCCAACACTTTTCCCATTGATGTCCCAAATTACGCTTTGCCTCTGCAACCAGACTCCAGCCACTTTTGTTGTACAGCTGTCCCGTGCCGTACCTTCGGTAGCTGTACAATCTCCTTTACTAGGCAGGAGGCAGTGGTGTGCTGGTAATTGTTTAACAATAAACCCTTTCCTCTCCCAAGAAGGCTTCAAATTTGTTGATTTTGGTGGTGTAAATTCTCCCACAATGGCTTAGTTTAAGGGAAAAACACGTCTGCTGAGCATGCACTGAAGAAGAAATGTTTCTGTTCAGTTCTTGTGAGGTGGTGTTAGACAGTTCCATACCACCAGGAGGAAATAACCAATAGTCATTTGAAAGGAACTCCTACTCACAGGAGAGTAGTTTGGAAACCCTTTGTTGAAAATCAGAATCACAAAGACTAGAACAAAATGTGTTTTATTACTCTCTACCTTCTAAACTTCCTAGTAGAGAGAAAAGTAGAAGACAGTGCAAGAAACACTGGATTTCTCTCCCCTTGATTTGTGCCAATAAGATTTTCATCACTGCTCCCTGAAACGGTTTCCAGTTGAGTTTGCTCATTGAAAAGCGAATCTCCTTGAACAGGGTATATACAAATGTTTCCTTCAACACGAAGAGGCACAGTACCTTAGGTACCTATGTAAGTTCAGGATAGCTTTGCTAATTGAGAATTTAGGAGACCAAACTCCCAGCTGTAGCACCTAAGGAATTGTTTTACAATATGAAAGCCATTAGGCAATATGGACCTTCTAAGAATGAGCAGGAATCTTTGCATTGGGGTGAGGAAAGTGCCTTCCAAGTACAAACTCTAATGTGGAACCGTCAGATAATAATTCAAGACAGAGATACAACATATGCTCTCACGATAGAGTGGGAGTTAGAGGACACAGAGAGCATGTAAGCAGCAGAAATTCCGTGAGTTACAGCACCTCACTGCTATTATAAAACATCTTTATTGAGAGGGAAAGTGCAATATTTTGGTAGAAGGAGATGAAGTAGGTAATCTGGATCGCTCACTTATGGTAGAGTGTGTAATTTTACAGCTGGGATAAGCTCATCTGCTTCATGTCTTCCCCAGCTCCCAGCCTATCCGGGCCAGGCATTGAGCATATAGTTTAATTCATAAAACAATCAAGGTGCTTAGGTAGAACTGCAGAAATGGAGAATTATATGGAAAAGAAACCTTTATTTTCTGCAGGAGCTTCTCAAGTGCTATCCTCCTCATTCTTTTTCTTTTTAAAGTTAACTTGATTTGTGCCATCTTCAGAAAGTGGTGAGTGGCCACTGTGCGTGTGTGTGTGATCTCAGGACAGTTAGGTTAACTCATCTCTATAAAATATAATAACTTCCTTGTCTGTTAGAATGTGGGCATTGCTGCCATTTTCTTAGGAAAGTCTCAGTTCCAAAATCCCCACAGGGCTGGGGACACAGCTCAGTGACACAGTGCCTGCTTGGCTGGCACACGGTCCTGAGTTCAATTCCCAGTACCCAAACCAAGTGAATAAATAAATAAAAACATTGCAAGAGTCAGGTTCAGCAGCCTGGTGCCTTTGGACCATTCAGGCTCATAGCAAGTGGCTATCTGCTTTTTTTTTAACCAAGGTAAAGCAACAACAGGGGTGGATTCTAAAGTTATGATAAAGAGAGGCAGAAACAGTTTTAATTTTCAGAACCAAAAAGAAACGGACTATGCTCACCCTTTAATAAGGGGACTGTGTGGGAGTGTTTTGTTTTAATTTGTTGTTTATTTTGCTTTCCTAGGGACAGGGAAGGAAATTCATACACTCTCCAAAGAGAACTTTGGGTTTTCTGCCTTTTAAAAAATTTCTGTATATCTTTGGTACTTTCTAGTTGAAAGGACACGTTAGAAGAATGCAGCCCTTTATTTCCCTGGCAAATCGAACGTCAGCGTAGCGCAAGGGCAGTTTTGTAACCCCGATGGGAATCGCACAGAATGGAGATGCGGTTCCCAGTACACAATGGTTTTAAATCTATATTTTTTAATCTTTTCATTTTAATCAAAAAGAATATACTTTCTCCCTGAAAACCTTCAAGGCAGAATTCATATATCTGTTTCTTTGTTAAAGGACCTGCTAGGTTTTCTGAACCGTTTCTTAAAAATAGTTTGAATTTCAGCCACGCGGTGAGGAATTTTTAAAAGATGAGGTGAATCCTCATTTTCATGTTTTCAGGGACTTGACTCTAGAATGTCATTATTTCCTTCTTATAAATTGAATCTGTGGAAAAAAAATCATAAAAGTCACAGGAATTCCTTATAACTCTATAGCATCTATGTTTAAGGAACACATGTTTCAAGGGATACTTGGAGTTGATAATGTTGCTAGTAAGTCTTTATTTGTTATTGTCTTTTGAAAGCATGGAGATGTCTCTCCTATTTGGAGCTGTTTTCAGGAAACATGCGCTCTTTTCTCTCTCGCACTACCTCCTGGCTACAGTCACTTTCTCTGCTATTTGTGTACCTACATTATTCATGCTTACAAGCCCAGCTGTAAAATAAAAATAGAGTGAATGAATGAGTTCTAAGGATCAACATAAAAATACGGCCTGAACTCCAGCCAAACCTTGAATCTCACTGATTTTACATAGTTCACCTCATCCTTTTTTCATGAAAAATTCTATTAGCCAATCTACTTTCATTTTGAAAATCTGTTCAGCTGAACTTAACCATGCCCAGGACTTTTAATTAAAAGGAAAATATTTACAGTATTCCATGTCTTCCCCATATCACGAGAATCCCTGTAAAACCTGGAATATCTAAGAATCCATCAAAGGTGAGGAAAAGGTGTTAGCTTCATTTCTCTATTTCTGAAGTTCGGATACTCATATTTTGTGCATGTGTTTATTTACTCACCAGTGTGAAAATAGGGACCCTCTTTCTGAAGCTTTCACAAATACTACTACACAATAGCCCAACTTCAGTGTGCTAATGTTCTGGGAAACACAGTCCTCAGAGACTATCTCAGGCTTGCGGCTGCTTCTGATGCTGGAAAATTGAAAAGCAACACACCACTGACACGGCAGGAAAGGCCCGGTCAAGTTTACAGCAGACTTCATCGTTCCTGCTCTAGCGCACCTCTTTCCACACCTAATAGTGACTGATCTGGACGATCGTTTTCACTTAGGGGAAAAAAATCTTTAAATTCATTTTATCAGCTCCAGAGTTTCACAAGGATAAAACAGGGAATTATACATGTGACAGTGCTGAACACTGGGGCTAAGCCTGGAATAAAAAAAGAAAAACATATAGTTTGCTGGCAGTTTAAGCCTTTGTAAATTTTCCTCTCAAGCTGATGATCCCCCAACCCTCAGCTTCCTAGCTTTCTGCCGTCAATTGTAGTGAAATCATTGTCAATTAATCAACTGGAAGAGCAAACACCTGCCCAATTTATTATTATTTTTTTGCAAGTAATTAGAGGGTCCAATAAAGCAGCAGGAGTAGATACATTTTCAGGTAAAAGCATGTGTCAAAACGTGCATGTTTCTAAGCAATCTCACCCCACAAAGTGAGAGAGAGACAGACACACACACACAGACAGAAAGAGGAAAAAGAATGTATCTTTTCTGACAACAAAAAGCCACAAAGATTTTCTGAAATGTGGAACAAAGAAGCTTGTCAAGCAACGATCTTTATTGCTTAGGATCCTAGCACCTGCAAGCATATGTAAAATGTTCAAAGCAACATATGTGAAAGATGTATGTAGGTCACTGTTGTGTAGATCGTGGCGGTACTGTTGGCCCAGCTATGGACAATGAGGTACTGACAATGTATCAGTTTTGTGTATATTTAGACAGCCAGACGACAGAGATGGACTCTAAACTTTGTTTCTTCTCTACCAGGAGAGAGGGAGAGAGTGAAGCAGCCGGGTGGCAGAAGCCCATGTACACTTGCACAAAACAGGTGGTGTTCTAGTTAGGATGCCATATTTGCTATTTAGGGTTCCTGTGATCTCTGGAAGGATGGGTAAGCTATAGGGTGCGTAGGATGAAGCTACACAAAGCATCCATCGCTCTCCAAGCCTACAGGCTCCGTGCGACCTGGCACTGCACATACCGAGAAGGGTTATCTCAGCAAGCCTGCTGCAGCGTCTCTGTGAAATTTGGGTTACCACATTTAGCTGTGGGATTACAGCACATAATACCGCAGATAAGAGATAATGTCTCAAGTGTGTGGCTGGGGCAATGCAAGCCTCACAAGAATAGTTATGGTAGCTTTGCGGGGTCAGGAGAGACGGGGGTGAGGCAGGACGTGGAATGGGTTATAGAACACGGCTGTGGCTTGCTGACAGCTGTCATGGCACACTCTCTCCCACAGCCAGGTCCCCCACCTACACCGACAAACCAAAACAAAACTCTAAAATGTCACTCAGTGCCCCCATCCTGCTTCTTTCTCGGGGAGAAAGTGATAAATCTGAATATATTTTCCTCAACAGGACTCCAACAGCCCATAGCAAGGGCAGGCTTTTTTTTTCTTATATGTTTAACAGCCCTTTGGGAGGCTGAAATTATAATTTGCAGTGTTCTGTCCAATGTTTACCCTGTGAATTTTTTTTATTAAAATTTCAATGCTTATTGCTTCTGTGACCAGCAATTTTTAAGATATTTATGAAACAAGTTGGACCTCTTGGATCACAGGTTTCTTCCCAAGATTGTTAGTGAGCTTCATTTCTCATTGTTTCTAGTTAGGAATCTATATCCCTGTACCAACTCTCCATAAGGAAAGCAATTATTATGTACTCCAAACAGGTACTAGTGAGAAAAAGTAACCTCTCCAACACTTGGGCAAGTTGCGGATAAGTCTGGTAAAATTCAGAATAATGTTGAACTGCAGTGCTACTTTTGCTGGTCGAACCAGGTCAGAGTTTGAATCTGATCACATTTGCAGTATCCCAGCGATCCCTTGTGATTTACAGAGACCATTTGAATATTAGATCGTAAGTATCATTTCACACGTTTCCCAGTTTTCTCCTAAGAAAATATTGCTTATCATAATCTTTGTCTTACTAATCCATTTGGGTTATTACAAAGGTCGCTACCAAGAGACATGTATGTGTAGAACTGTCAGCGTACTGCTGTATCGGACTGTGTCCCCTTTTTTCTACTTGATCTTGGAGAAAGGGACTACAGTGATAATTGCAATGTGTAGGAGATAGAGGTTGTACAAAACATCTTAAAATGAGTTCTGGAAAGCATTAGGTATGGTGGTTATCAATGATGTCCTTGAATTATTTGTAAATCTCCACCTTGGGGCACAGATTAGGATTATGCTTCCTGTACCCTTGTGTTTGGATGAAACCATGAGATTAGTAGGTACCATTCACTGTGACCAGGAGAGCTCCCAGACACCTCTGATCCAGAGCACTCAGTAGTCACAGGGCAGGGTGCCAGTGCAGTGTTCCCGGCTCTTATCCACTGGTCTGAGGATGTCTATAAATTTGCCTGCTCTTCAACATTAGCTAGTTTCACATAAAGCATGGTGCTAGACTCTACAAGGTGACTTTTTTTTTAAAATAAGGTAGACTTTGACATTTTTCTGGCTCACTAATTTCTTTTCTTTTTCTCATTAAAAAATACACTTCATTTATGAGAAAAATGTATTACCATACGTGCTACAAATAGAAGCCAACACACCAAAGAAAGTAACTGCTGCTAAAAGCTGCCTAATTGAAATGTAATTCATTAGTTTCTAACAGAGATTCTCCCCCTTCTCTCTCTCTCCATACAAACACACACACACACACACACACAATGCACACACATGCACACACACACACGCATATACATACAGAATTTGTCTTTACAACCTTTCTGAAAGTTGCATTATGCTTTATCTGACAGTGTTTTTGCTACATTTGAGAAATGAAAAATCTATTGTATTGAAAACTGCAGACAGCCACTCACACACAAAGTCAGTAACTTTTTCTTTCCTGTGACTATTTTCTGATGTGGAATGCTTGTATGTACAGATGCCAACCTAACAAAGCATTTTGTCTGCCGATGGTGTGGTGTATTTGGAAAGGGTCATTAGAATTTAAATCTCACAACGTTACACCTGATGCAAATCGAGGCCATTCTATTTCAAGAGACTCCAGTGTCCTTTTTCAAAGTCACCCTGCATTTCTGGAGCTAATTTGGTCTGAAAAGTAATCAATTAGGTGAAAACCCAGAGTATTTCCAGGCCTTAGGCTGCAGGTGACTGAGGTAAAAGTAAATCCCATTCTGCGAAGAGGAAAAGGAGGAAGAGGAGGAGAGAAAAATTAAGCAGGAAAACATGAACTACAAAGGAAGAATGAAAGAAAGAAGAAAAAGAAAGATAGAGGAAAAAAGAAAGGGGAAAAGACAGAAATTCTGCCCATGGACTCATTTACGCTCTGAAGTGACACACGAGCAGCCCAGCTCTTATCGGATAATACACACATTTAGAAATTCAGTGTGCACGTGTCTATGTTCCCGCAGCCCATTCTGCCTAGCTAAAACAACATCTTTTTTTTCCCCAAAAAATCTGTTTCCTTCTTACATAGTCCAAATGTTAGAATGTGGTTTGAATTCTTTTTTGAACATTAATTTAAACAGTATGGGAATAGATCAGCCCTTATAAGTCTAAATAAAACTTCCTTCAACATATATAATGTGCTATGCTTATTTGGAGCCTAATGGAGTTGGAAAGAAAAAAGTGGGAAAGAGTTAAATACAGAGTAGAGTGAGCTTCCTGGAAGATTTTTTTTCTTCACTCTAAAAATTTAATTGCTGCTTTTTTTCTTCCTCCTAACCTATTTAGTAGAAATTGATCACAAAGCTTTAAACTGGTTTTTATACCAGCATTCCCAGTGATCAGATATTTTGACCTGAACAGGAAAATGCAAATAACACAGTGCCGCTTAGTGGAAATGGAGGAAAAAAAAATCATTGTAGATGAGGAAGAAAAATCAACAGGCATCCAAGTCGTTGTCTGGAATTATAGATACAAGTCATGTTTGACATTCAGACGCTATGTCTTTTGATGGCTTTCAATCACATTAAATTCCTACTGCCACAATAATAAGTAAATTGTGTCACTCTCTATCACAACAAACATTTCCAAAAAGAGCATGGAGGAATCCATTTGATGCTGATAGTGTAGAAGCATTATAAAGTCTACTTGCTCAAGGAGAGAAATTTTAGTGACTTAAGGTGAGATAGGCTCATAAACTGATATAGCCATATAATTTTGTGTAACTGTATAAATTATAACCAGATACATGTACTGGCATCAACAAAGTCACCGTTCTGTCTGTGTTAAGGCAAAAGCCATATTCTGAGAAAAGCCAGTTGACTATTCACTTGCATGGATTCTAGGGACTTTGAGAAAACCAGTGTGGAAGCAGGACCTCATCTCTAGAATTTCCAGTGAGTCAGTGGCCATGGGTACTGAGATAATTTCCAAACAGAATGCTTTGTTTCCACTAAATATCAGTCTCTAAAGCAAAGCTTTCAGTAACTCTTATTGCATTGTCCTTGAGGGGGGAATGTTGTAATACCTTTACCTGTCTCTCTGCTATCTATTAAATGTTCTAATTGGTTATTGAGCAGCATTTCATTGTTCTAATATTTTGCAAAATTCATAGCATATGTTAACAAAAGCACTGACTGTGTATGTAATTTGTAAAGCCCTGTTAGGACCATCAGACCTCCTTTCCTCACACATCCTCTGTCGAGTTAAACCTTATTTCTTTGGCTCTGAAGTGCTCTAAAAGTCTGCTTCTTCCCACCCGCTCTCCAATCCCCAGCCCTCATGTAAACATCCTACCTCTGGGTGCTAGATTTTGTCTGGATAACCTACCCCCTAGCACGCAGTCTTGACGCTCACCTAGGTAACTCAGAGCAGAACGTATCCGAGTCTCCATCTCCTGTTGGGCCAACTTGGGATCTTGTCAGGATAGGTGGAACCAAGTGCAAACAGTTGTACTAACGGTTTTACTAAAAGTCTTTAAGACATCCCAGACAGCTCTTGGGGAGTCAGCAAGGAATTAAAGATGAACAGCGCCCACAGCTCTTAATCAGAAGCTCTTTCTATGAGGAAAAAAGAGAAATTTAAAAAATGTTCCTGCATTACCTACAGTGTTATTAATGTAACTTTCTATTTACATAATATGTAAAAAGGGCTGTCTGCAAACTGCAGTAATCTATGTGGAATGAGGACAAAAGATACTGATTTCTCTAAAACGTTCTTGTTAAGGAATAATCAAGAAGTTAGAACCTCTAATCTTGCAGTCAAAGCAGAAGTTTGGGGACTTTTTTTCTCTCTTTTTTTCATTTTTGCTCATGTATATATATTCACATGCACAGACGAGTACAGACAGATTTACAGATATCAAATATATCATCTTTAACATTCAGGAACTAAATTAAACTTCAAAGGAAAAGTTAAAGTTCCTGGTGAAGAAAACATTTATTCACTTTCATTGTAACCTTAAGCACTTGTAGGGAGTTTTCTGTAAAATGTCTGAAGAAAAAGTAAGGGTGAATGTGTGTTCATATGTGTGTGTGTGTGTGTGTGTGTGTGAGAGAGAGAGAGAGAGAGAGAGAGAGAGAGAGAGAGAGAGAGAGAGAGAGAGAAGATTGGAAGGAGAGGCGAGAAAAAAAGAAGGAAGGAAGAAGGGAAAGAGAGAAAAGAGACAGTTAAATTGGGATGGGATGGGATGGGATGGCACAAAAGAATGAAAAGGAAAGGAATTCAGAGAGGGAGAGAAAGTGAGGAGATAGCAAAGTGGAAAAGGGAAGAAGAGCAGATGGAGATCCACTAACTTTCCAATCTTCTCATCAGCAGGAGGTATATTTTATCAAAAGCGGGCTACCGAAGCTCTCAGGAAGGAATTTCCAGAAGCAGGAATGGCCAACTGCTTGTTGGTCCTGTCTTCAGATGAATGCCATGGAAGACTGGTTGATATTGACTGTCAAGGGACAGCACGTGAAGAAAATTATTTCTAAGACAACACAAGACCGACACAGCAAGGGAGGAAGACGTGAATAATGAGCACATGGGTGGGTACTGTAAGCAAACAGCCAATGGCTATGCCGTCTTGTTGGGACTGCTTTGTGAACTGTGGGGGCAGCAGAACGCAGGGAGCTGGGCCATCGTCCTTTCGATATCTTTTTAATATCTGTGCCTTAGAGTCTAGCATGCTGAATAAAACCAAATTGAAAAGAGAGGGGGGTATAAAAATTTAAGTCATCCAAAACTTTTCATCTAATAAATGCATACTTTAGGAATAGAATCGTTTCTCTTAAAATTTCACAGATAGGTCTACTATTCCACTTGATAAATTTTACTACCCAATACAGTGGTGCATTTGAAAACTCACATTAGCCTGAGGTTATTATCCAAGAGTTCCACAGAGAAATGACAGAGATATGTTTCCCAATCCAAAGACCCAAGATTGAATCCTAGATCCACTTGGAACTAGTTGTGTATCCTTATTCAAGCCTTAAATCACTCCATGCTTCTGTTTTGTTTCCCTTATGAAATGAAAGTGATCATGTAATAGATACCCACAGAGATGCTTAGGGGTCAAATGCAATCATGTTTGTGGAAAATGTTTGTCAACTGTGACTAATACTTTATTGGGGCTATTTTCAGATCTCTTTTACTTAGGCTGATAATTAATAGCAGCATCGCTGAAAATTGTTCACTTCAAAATTTTGGGTCTCAGTGAACCTGTTGAAAACAAATCTTCCAGGATGAAATGGGCTTTCCCTGAGGAACCTGTGTGCAAGTGGAGAACCTTCCTCAGGTTTCGTCGTGGAAAAGCACAGCCACAACCACTAGCTTGGTTTCCAGAGCTCAGTGCTCCTCTCACCCAGAATCTCAAAGGCAGCACTGAGAAGCCTTCCCATGGGCACTTTATATGTATGGATGCCATTCTTAGCACCTCCCATTCGTCACTCATCTCATCTTGTTGAAAACACAGTACGTGTGAGGAAACTGAGGCTTACATCAATTGTTTGTCCAAAAGCACACAATTAGAGACCAGAGAAGGTATCATTAGCAGTTGATGTCTAAAGCCTGTTTCTATGCTACTTATCACAACACTAAGTTCATTTTTATCATCCTCCATACCCACTGCTCCTGTGAAAAGCTCTGCCAGAGAATAAGAGGCTTTTTGAAAAGTAGACTAAAGAGAGAAACAATATATTGTGAGAATAAAGGAAAGTACTATCTTTTGGTCTTGCCTAATTATTGGCTTTTTCAAGGTCCCTAAAATCGATGGAAGTGAATGGCCTCCCGGCTTTTCTAAGAATATGGTTTCCATCTTAAAGCAGAGAAGAAAGTAGCTCATCTGGTACAGTACCTGGCTGTGATTTACATAAATATAAAAACTGTGTGGGTTTATCTCCCTGTAAGACAGTCTTCCCTCACTGTCTGTACATGGTCAGTGTTGAATGCTTGCTGCCTTGCTTTTTATTTTGCAAATGAAGCACCATGTGTAGATATGTGGAAGGGGCTAAGGAAAGGGGGGAAAGCCATGAAGATGTATGACAGGACGGATGCATGATAAGCTTAGTTAAATTGTGGTGTGGGGAAACACTGGTAGGTGTGATATTTAAACTTTAGTTATGTCTTGCTTTTTTAGTAAGTGCATCCTATTTTGGCTAAATGCATGGAGTGTCACACAACTCTTCTGAAATTTTTCTAAGTGAGACTGAGCTAACACTATGTGTTGAACAGCAGATTTCTTACTCATCCATGACATTGATTTAGTGCTCGGTCCTCAGCTTTTGTTAATATCATTATGAAGAGGCAGTATGAAGGGAAGACCCTTCTGCTTTCCCTATGGAATGGTTGGCAAGACGTTACTGATCTTGTCCTCTCTAACCTACGGTAGGCCTCACACACTCAATAGAATTTAATGTCCCCAGAACTGCCTCCCCTAAAGAATTAGTAGGGTTTCTTTTACTAATACAGGAGGTGGACCAGTCATCACACTCTCTAGAGCTCTCAGTTAGCTTTGCTCCTTCCTTACAAGTGTGTTGATCTTTATGTCCAGTTTAATCATTTCTCTCTTCTCCCCTCAGGACTGATTCCCTCTTTTCTTTTTCTCCTCTCAGTGTATACACACATTCTTTCTGTCTTCATATCACATTTGAATAGAGGCACTATGCAAAGCCTTAGTAGTAAACCACAAGAGTTTTATATTTAGAAGGTGCAACAATAAGCCTACTAAAGGAGAAAACCAACTTCCAGTATGTTTTATGTATCAGCCTAACAAAAATTTGTTATATTATCTTTTGGATAAAAGCAAAGAGAAAAATACAAAAAATTGGGGAAATGTATCCAACTCTGACAAATTTGCTAAGGCAATTTGCAGAGAATCATAGGTGCTCCGCATAAACACCAGTTCCGTTCAAATGGTTCAGTTGAATAGTCCAATTACTCCAGTCCATTTTGAAATTCAGTAACTGTAAAATGATGACCCTACAAGTGACCCAGCCAAGGATTAGGATGAATCAGTGATGCTAGTGTAAAATAGACGAAGTGTTAAGGACATGCATCAGAGAAGGCTTGGGGAAGATTTCTCAAGATGTATTGAGAAAAAGCTACAGAGGTAAACAAACCCTGGAGGGATTTGAGCTTCGACAAAGTTGGAGATGTGGTCTGTCCCATGGATAATTCCAAGGAAGAGGTAAGCTGGTGGTCCTGTGGGTTGGGCTCTATGTAATGTTAAGGCATTGTAGTGAACCAGAGAATGGAGCTCTGAGTCACATAAAAGGGCACACGGTAAAGGCATAGACATACATGGCATGTGCCAAGTCTATGGAGGAAGAGCAAGGGAGATTTTCTGGTATACGCAAACCGAGTTTTCAAGAACTGGAAAGTGACAGTGTCCTAAGAGATCATCTAACTTTCTTGTTTGAGTTAGGAAAGCATGGAAAGTTTCCACCATCAATGTGAGATAGTAACAGGAAATGTACACTAGACAGCACGCAGTTGGCATCTAAATACAAAGCCACTTAGGATTATAGCATTAAAATGGCACTGACTCAGGTACCATTGGGTTAGGAGGTTTTCTTCACGTTAATTCCTTAGTTAGTTAGCCTACTTCATCCATGTACCACAAATCTGCCATTCTGTAAGAGTGAGATCCACGTTCTATGCAGGGATTGCATCAGATTCTTTCTGCTCCCTATGGACTCAGGTCCTCAGCAGAGCTCATGTTCTGTGCTGCAATGGTGTGCAGTTGTCCACAGGCCAGTGTCATCACAACTCAACCAACCAAGTCAGGATCTTCCTGCTTTTTTCCCCAGAACTTTACCTGAAAGGAAAAATTGTTCTCAGAAAATCTCCAGAAACTCTCTGGAAATGAGAGGAATTAATAGTGCCAAGAAAGGCTGCCAACCAAAGAGAGGTAGGTAAATGTTGGTGGATGACTGGTCTTTAAAGGAACAATTCTGCTGAACTTTCTACATAGTTCTTTACATTTCTCCAACTGGACAGAGCTCCCATTAGTCACAATAATAACCGGTGCAGTAATGCATGGTTAGTACTTTTCTTGGTTACTCATCTTACTATTACTATTCCCTCATCCCTGCTTCTGGGGACTAATTCCCAATAAAGGACATGTATACAAGTCCTTTGGCCTCTAATTTTAAGGGAGCCCAAACTGAGGCAGAGCTCAAGGTACTTCTTAATTCTTGTCTTCTCACACTGGCCCTTTCTAACATCTCACCTTTTGGTTGAGTGTTCTTGATTTTGATCCAAGAATTAACCATTTGCATGCTGCCTCTGGCTGGTTCTTCTTGTCAGCTGGATCACTGTTTCTTCCTACGGGTTCCAAATTTATTCTTTGTCTCTGTGTTTGAGTGGTGAATTCTGTTTTAGTTCTGAAAAGCTCAAAATCTACCTCCACTCATTTTTAAACCTAATACTAAAAATCTCCTTCCACTAAGCTGAAGGAGCAACTATAGTTCTTTCAATTATTGGCTGTTGGCTTTAAGACTTGTATTGATCTCATCAATGACAAAATTAACAATTGCTTTGTTCTGGGATGCTAATTCTTCTTCTTCTTCTTCTTCTTCTTTTTTTTTTTTTTTTGCAGTACTGGGGATCGAACTCAGAACCCTGCGCTTGCTAGGCAAGCGCTTATTCCACTGAGCTATATCCCCAGCCTGAGATGCTAATTCTTGATGGTGGAAGTAAAACAGGTGTAACTCATGGATTGCCATCAGAATGAGGGTTTTTAAAATTTATATTGGAAAACACAAGTTGGTATTTTATCCTTAACCAGCTTCACAGTCCACAAGAAAGCCTTTCACAGATGTGGTATGTCTATAGAGTGGAATAAAGCATAAAGCAAAAACTGAAAGAGTGATGATTTCTATGGCTACTAATTGGGTTCTTATTTACATCTTTGTTTTCAACTCCAGTAATAGGAATATGTTTGTTTGAACCAAGCTGCCTTTTCTTCATCAGCCTTTCAGGTAACTATTATTATCAGTAAGACGTTTGGACTTCTAAATGAAAAGAAAATTATCGTCATGGTAGCTAATGAGTTGAAATAACATTTTCATTTATCGATCAATATTTTTTCCCAAAATAGCTTCCAAAACATCGATGCACACTGTCCACAGAGCAAGGTTGCTGTGAAAATGTAGACACTGGCAATGTTAAGGTTGTAAACTTCTAAAAAGATGTCATTTCAAAGCAAAAAATAACAGCATGGAGAAAATTAGTTCTTCTGAGTGGCAAGAACCTCTATCTTTTGACCATCAGTTTCTAAGACCCTGGCTCAAATTAGAGAATCAAAGAATATATGATCAGTCAAAATAAGTAATTACAACCAACCCAGACTAAGTAATGGCTCTATGTGTTGGTCCGTGGAGGAATGAAAGTCAGAAATGAAACAAGAGTAATTAAAAGCTTAGAGACTCTTCAAAATGGGGCACTGTATTTATTGTCTGTCTCAGTCAGAAATGACCACTTGGAGGCCTGATCGTCCCTGTGGACTGGATGCAATGGTACATATCTATAAGTGCCCATGTAGCCCTGGAGTTTAGAACTCAGCCAAGGATGATTACGGTGGGAAAGGAAAACTGTAGTTGAGTGGCATTAAATCTGACTGATTTAATAGTTTGCAATCTGGAAAGATTTCATTTTGAAGTTATATTTTCAGCTTCTTTTTAAAAAATCAGACTAGCAACACTAGGGACACATTCTGACCTAGCATTTTTCCACTGAAACGGAGTAATATCTGCATCCCTTAACCTTACAGAGCTGGTATGCATCAATCTCTGATTCCCTCTCTTGTATTTCAGCTTTGCTCATTTAAATTACTCTCCTAGAATAGGTAGGTGTTTTAGTGACTGTCTGTGAATTAAGAGAACAAAGCAAAAGAAAGGAATTACCCAGAAGACTTATATGTACCTACAGAAAAATTCTATGTACTAGATTAATTTTTACAATGAAGTTTCTACTTTATGTCCACTTTAGAAGCTGTTACATCTGGAAACCACTACCTTCATTTATCAAAAGATTGGTGCCACCTAAACCGTATAAGACTAAGAAAATAAAAGACTTAGATTCCAAGTAGGTAAAATAATTACATATATTTATATGCATGTACATAGGTAGGTATGTGCATGTGTGTGTGTGCATGTGTGTGTGTGTGTGTGTGTGTGTGTGTGTGTGTATGTGTGCGTGCACGTGTGTGTGTGTATAAATTAGTGCCCGCGGCATTCAGCGAGTTTGTCAGCATCTTTCTGTAGCAAAGTTTAGTTAGAGAAGATCTGAATTTCAAGTTACAATTATGAAAACAAAACTGGTTTCTTCTTAATTTTGTGGATACCAGGTTTTCATACAGCATTAGCCATTTTCCTGTACATTTCCATTAGTAATGTCTTTGCTGATTAGTTTTTTCTAAATTAGCATGTTTATCCATTAGCATATCAATATTGCTGCCAACCATCCTTTTAATTTTTAGTTTTCTTGTTGCAACAAAAATTTTTTTTTGCCAATAAAAGCAGGCATTTCTTAAAGCCTTAATTAACTCCAGCACAATTCTTTTTTCCTTCTTTAATAATAGTGCGTAATATTTACTAAGATTATAGATTTTGCCTTATTCAAAAACACCATTCACTCGAATAAGCAAAATCTTCACATTTTCAGACTTGGCATTAACACAGTCTTCTCTTAAGAAGTTCCCTGATTTCTGAAATGCTTTCAAAATGCTGTACATCTTCACAATCACATCAATGAAGATTCAAAGGCAAGGGGTCCATAAATCTGAGAATTTTTCTAAGTGATTATTGAAATAAGGTGAATTCTAAGTAAGCACTGTTAAGGGGAAAAAGATGATCACCCAAACCTGAATTCTCTTGGCATCATCTCTTTACCTTTATTCTTCCAGCATAAATAGGTAGAATTCTGGTTGACTCATAGATTTGTTGTATACAATTACATAAATTTCAAGTCACCTACATAGGATAAGTAACGTTATGTTTAACAAAGTACACAGGAAGCAATTTAAAATATACAGTCTGTGAATGATGCCTGTCTACACTGTTATTCAAGGTAGGTTTTTGACTATAATAATTAAATATCTGCAATAACCTTTTTTTCTGCTGAGTCGGAGTAGACTGCTGTTAAACAGTTATGCTGACCTAATTCCAAGCACTGTCTTATTAAGGTAAGTGATAGTAATTATAAACGTTTATATTTAAGTGTAGGGTTTTTTTCACACCTTTCTGGTGATCAGGAAAGAAAAATGGTGAAGTTGATGATGTGGATAACTGTCTCTCACGCACTGTTTGTGGGGGTGGAAGTTGTCATGGCTTTTCTAGAGGGCAATTTGACACTATCCCTCAAGGGAAGATACCCTTTGGCCTAAAAGTTCTACTTCTGAGAATTATTCCTGAAGAAATAATTGGGGAAGAAGGCAAAGATTAATGTGTAAAGATGTTCATAATAATGGAAAAATGAAACGGTCTCTCTACTCATGAATAGAAAATTGGTCATATTATAAAAACTCATATAATGAAATACTAGGAAGCCATAAAAATGAATTGGGTGAAAATCTCTAGATATGGAAGTGACAAAAAAGTTAATATTTTTAATATAGTTACAGAATAATATACATGACATAATATAGAAATATACTTACACAGATAAGTTTAAAAGATTAGAAAGTTATAAACCAACAGTATTGCTAATCTTTGGTAGTCCAGTCATAAAGGCATTTTCACTGATTAATTTTTATTAAATTGTTTTATTTTTATCAATTTTTCTAGAGTGTAATGTTTTCACAGCTAGGAAGTTTGGGTTAACAGTTGTTTATTTACTTCTCCTTTTCATACTGCTTTGTTGTGACCCGCAAGCACTTACTCTTCCCTTTTCTCCTTAACCTACCCTTTGAGAGAGCACTCTGCTATGTGCAGTTCGGCTGAGAACAGTCGCCCCTTCCCTTGAAGGATGGCAAAGAAACTAGGTATTTCTTAGAGCTGCTAATCTCCACTGGAACTTTCCAACCTCCAGGGCACTGATACCTAGACAGTAACTCAAAGGTGTGGAGGGTCCTAAATCTAAGATTCAATCTCAAGGCAGAGGAGGCATGGAACCCAATGATTACCATGGCCTGACTCCCACTATGGGACCTGCTACTCAGCTGTGTGAGAATTCTGGGTTTTGTCCTTTGTCTTCATCCTCCAGCACTGTTCCAACTCCATGAGCCTTTTCTATGCCTTTACTTAATCTTCACGGTACTCATGATGATCGTAGTCTGCTTCTAACTGACATAGATAGATATAGATAGATAGATAGCTTTATTAATATAAGGAAGAACTCTGTAAGAAAACAGTGTATTTTAATTATGAAATGAAAGAAATAATATACAGTAATGAGATACAAATAAAAATATCAAAGTGAAAATTTATAAAAAAGGCAAAGAAATCTTCCTTGTGATTCCAAATAAGTAAAGTATATCGGAACCTGAGAAATTATGAGAGGGACAAAGAATGGGAGTGAGAAGAACAGTCAAAGTTCGTGTGTAACTGTGAGCACCTCATTAGAATATTAGCAGGGAGACGTTCATCTCTATATTGTGCTTTTAATAAAATAAAACAGGGCCATATTAAAAGTTTAATTCTTATTGTTCACTGTAGATTTATTGAACCATGAGTCCCACAGGGAGTCCCACTTAATTTATTTCATATGAAACATGTATCTTCTGTATGGGAAAATATTATATTGTATTCATTTTCAAAGTGTTAAATTATCTAGCTTTGTGTATTTCCCTTAGTAAGATTAAATAGATTAATGGAGGCACAAATAATAAAATCATAAATAAATATTACTGAGATAATTCAGAAACAGTTTATACCATGACTTTCTGTCAGTTAAAGACATAATGCTTCCTTTTTGAATACCAGAATAATTCAAGTAAAAGGAATTCTTAAACTTTTCTGGTATTCATATCTAAGAACATAAAATATTTTCACAATACAAGTACATTTACCAAGAGCAAATGTTTAAACAAAAGAACCAGAGTTCTTAATGAAACACCCTCAGGAAAATGTTTAAACTTTGCCCTTCAGTTTACTTTGTTCACTAATAGGCTTCTATTTCGAGTAGAGAGTAGGAAGGGTAAGTTCAATGTGTTAATAAGAAAAAAGTAATAATATTTAATTAATTCTGGCTGAACACACATGGTTTAATATACTTGGCAATATCATTCCATCACATGATATGATAATTTAATGGAACTTTTTTATTTAAATTGCTGGCAAGTTTATGAAATTATAAAGCAAATAGGCCATGCACTTGGGTGTAATTGACTGTATAAATGTGTTTTATACTATACTGTTGGCAAATTAGCCAATCCCTGTCATGGAATCAATTATTATCTAGCTGAATTCCACAAACACAATAGCAGAAATATTGCATTTATACAAAAAACACTATGATGGTTAATCTTACATTGTGCATCTTAAAGCAAGGCAATAAACATTCATACACTGGGTAATCAGCTTAAGATGATGCCACTGCCAAATGATGCACATTTAAAGATTCCTTGTTGTTGGAGACAGCCGTTTGGGTTTTATTTGTGCTTGCCTCTCCGGATCAATGAAGGGCATAATGGGAGCTTCAGTAGTTCAAGTCAAGTAGGGCTTCAGGCAGATGACCTCCATTTAAAAGACACACACTTCCCAGAGCCGGCACAATTTAGCCCAGGCACACCTTTTTGGAGATAATAACAATGGCTTGTATTTAAATAGAGCTATCATTTTCCAAATGCTGTCATGTACACACTACCTCGTTACTTTCAGGGTAAAAAAGCTATGTGATGGACGGGCCAAAGTGAAACTGATCTGCTTTCTTGTCTAGTTAAATGTACTGATGCGGAAAGAACAGGAGGGAGGGACAGGCTTCCACATGCTACCTTTCTTCTTCATTTGTCCTGATAGAATTTCCAGCTAAGCTGCTGTAAACCGCTCTTTGGAAGAATTCCTGCAGCCAGCTTCTCAGATCCCACAGCTCAAAAGTTGTCCGAGGGTGCAGTGAAATCTTGAAATAAACATTTTAAACAGAACTCCCTGAGATGAAGTGGGCCTCCTCCCAACTGTGGCCCTCAACTTAGGTTTTCTCATTTAAACTTCTTAAGACTGTGAGGTTTACTTTCTTCATTTGGGTGTTTTCTCCTTAAGGAGAGAACATTCATTTTCTTCTATTTCAGCAGGGAGCAGATTCTTTTTGTGCCATCTCTTTGTCTTTGTTCATATTCACTTGAATTAATGTTTTAAGATTCCATTCATTCCAATAGAGCTCTCGTGCCTTAAAATGTTAATCCTTGTGGATTAACACAAACAGATATACATATACATACATATACATGTATGTATACCTATATCTGCTGTAGAGAACAGGCTGTTACACATAGTAAGTTTGCAATCAGTATTAGCTCTTACTGTTGTCAAATTTCAAATAAGGCTTTTAGTCTAAGAAGGTTGTATTCTTCTCATCTACTTGGAGAACCCTGATTCTTAAAGTCTATCCCCTGTGGAAAGATATCTGGGATATGGTAGGCAGTGAGAGCCTCTCTGTACATCAGTGGTACTTTGCTCGTGTGTATTCTTTATTGGATTTTAACCCAAATACTGGTTGGAGTGTATATGTCACCCATTAAATGTTAATAAAAACAAACACAAAGTCTTCATCCTTTTGGGGTCCCCCAAAAGCCAATCAAGTGCTAGTCATTTAATAATGATACAAAAAATGATTGTTGGTTGAATAAAAGACACTGAAAAATAAAAAAATTGTTGTGTGACAACTATCTGACAACTTGCAGAGACTTTAGACATTTTTAGGAGTGTTAATGCTCTACTTCCACCTCCAAAAAATCTTGTCCTAGGTTACTGAACAGCAGAAAGACTTAGCACTCATCATCTTTCTCCAGGGAGACAGAAATTGGTCCATTCTAGCTTTTATTCATCATCCTTTTTAGAGAAGAATGGGTGGGGTGGAAATATCCCATCTTACCCCATGTTGCATATATTTTAGTGTTTGAAGTATAGTATAGCTGTGCTAGTAAAATTCAAAAAACATTTCATTCATTTGCATGTGATTCATGCCAGAGACCTGCCAGAAGAGTGTAGATATGAATCAAAAAATGTTTTGATTCATTATTCCCCATATAGAAGTAATTATCTATGCCCATGAGATTCTCCCAAAGGGACAGCATGATATTTAAAACAGAAGAATTTATAGCTCTCACACATATTTGCATCTTTTTAGAAGTTGATAATATTTTGAAAAGAATCGTGTGGAATATATGAGTGCCCTCAGGCCTACAGAGTTCCAGAGAAACTTGCCAAACATTACATACTAAAGAGCTCCAACTTGATTGGCAAACCTAAACTCAAGCAATGGGTGTGGAATATTAACTTCTTGAAGTGATAGCCCTTATAGTTACAAATGATGGCTCTTCCATCCCAGCTTTTCTTCAGGACATTTTCTTATGTGTGTTTTGGTACTACCCAGGTGTCGGCGAGAGTAACTAATTTAAAATGATTGATGATTTGGCAACCATGGGATGAAAATGATTCACTCCTTCCCTCTTTGGCAGCCAAGACTCAGTTTGGTTTCCTTTCTGTATAACCCATGAAAGTAAGATTTTCTAAGGTTTAAGTAGAAGCTGCTGAATAGTTTCCTTAAGTGACTTCAGCTGACTTGCCAAAATTGGAACCGAAGAGATGTACGGTGGGTTACAAAGGCTGATTAGTTACCCGACTTTTTTCACAGTTCCAACAGTAAGATGAAAGCTCCAGGATTTGCTTTTTAAAGGAATAGGTGCTTTGGGAGCACCACTCAAGGTAGCCATAACCACTTCACTCACTGCAGAAAATTGTTCAATTCCATTTGTTCTTGGAGATTTTAGTAAGATCAGTTTTAACTACAAGTTCTCCACCCTTCCAGGTGAAGGTGTCAAAACTTAAAGGGTTTATTTCAGCAACTTCCTAATGTCTTAGGGTTTCTCAAAGTTTCATGTGTCATGAATTTGTTGTGGATACTTGTTAAAATGTTTCAATTCAAAGTGTGAGAACTGGTGCTGGCTGTTTTAAGAAATTCTCATGTGATGCACTGTTGTGCAGACCACACCTTGATTTTCAAGTGTCCAGATGTGACTCTCAGCCCTGGGTTGGTTCCTCAGTGTCTCTTGGGGTCTCTCAACTATAATGTCAGGGGAAATTGGAAATTCAATGTTTTGGAATAGTGGAGTAGGGCATACATTCTAAAAAGAAAGAACAAACAAACAAATGAACAAACAAAAACATCCTTCAAAGGCCACTTGAAATTGAAAGTCCTGGAACTATGGAGAACATATCTTCTGATCTCTTTATTTTACCAACAAAATTCTAGAATTACCCATCCTTTCAAGAATGAGAAAAGAGGTTATTAGCAGCTTAATTTCACATTTCTCAAATCTGAGATACATTTTTGTGTTACAGTGGACAATCTTTTAACTCCTTAAAATCATCTAAATAACATACAAACGTTCCGTTTGTGAGGTCTTTAGAGGTTAAGTTTGGCAGCTCTTCCAGATCCTTTGCTATCCCTGTTCCCTGTTTGCGTACCTTCTGGGGCTGGGGCTGGGGCAGGGGTGGGGGCGGGGAGTAGGGAGTTGGAGAGAGTCCTGGCCAACTGAGAATCTGCTGGTCTCAGAGGATTCCAGTGCCTGGATCTCTGCTGCCACTACAACTAGATGAATGAGTAAATCAACCCATGGAGCACCACCTTCCTTGCCTCAGGTTGGGTCTCACACGTTGCCTTGTGTCAGGCTGGGCCTCCCGCGAACATCCCTTCCCTTAGTTCCTTCCCCAGACATACCTTGCTTTGTTTTCTCCCCTTGTCTGACAGCAGTTCTTCAATAAATCACTTAATGCGACGATTCTCCTTTGAGGCTCTGCTTCCAAGGAACTGGTCAAAGATAGGTTATGTTACAATTTTCTTCTGTCACAGTCAAGAAACACCATTTATTTCCCAGAAATGCCACCAGTTTCAGAAGAAGGACAAAGAAGAGAAGGGAAGCACAACAAAGATGGAAGGAAAGAAAACAGAAAATGGAAGGAAGGAAGGAGGAAGGAAGGAAGGGAAGTTGGTTACATAGATGAATACATCTAATTGACAGAAAACAACCCCATGTTATAATGGTAATGTGCACTCTCAAGTTTCTCCCTGCGATTTAGTGTAGCATAATTTCTCATGCTAAGTACAGAGAATTATTTATTTTGATGTTTTGCTTAAATAAAATGAGATGAGATGGAGCTGGGGGTGTTGGCACACATCTGTAATTTGCACACATGGCAGGCTGAGCCAGAAGGATCACAGCAAGTTTGACTGAAATCACCAACCCTCCCACAAAGATGAAATGGGATAGCTCCTTTTGCTAGAAAAAGAAAAGGAATCATCAATTTTTTCAGCCAGAGCCTCATTAATGTCTATTCTCCTTCTGAAATCCTGAAGAGCAGATAAAAAATAACTTCCTTAAGAGTAGGACATATACCAGATAATTCAGGTTCAAATAGATCCACTTCTGTTCATATTGCAAAGATGATGCATTCATATATAGATGATCATTATTCCCTTACTTTATCTTGTCTTTGAATGAGTGGTAAAGTTATAAATAAAATGTTGTTCAAAGAGAGGTATAAATAAATTGACATAATTAGGTGTCATAATTAGGTGCCCATTGCTGTTTCAGACACATTTACATAATTGTCAGTGCTGCAATGAAAATAATTGTTTGGCAGGATTGCTTCTGTTAAGACTGATAGGGCCTTACTTAGTGTGGTTGGTTCTAAGTGGTTGTTTAGAAAATATTTTAAACTTTGATGTGGAATCACTGTATACCAGCTTAAATTTTTGTTTATCAAGATTTCTTTTTCAAAAATAATGGAAAGGACTAATAGCCTATAATTACAAATGTCACTCATAACTGAAATTTGAGAAAAATAAAAGTATAGTGTATACATATATGCACATGTGTGTAAAACTTCATACGTATGTATATACATAGTTGTATACATACACTTGGATAACATTTGCTCTAGATTTTAGCTTTTAAAATATAGAGCTCTTTGAGTATTAATGCATTCTTTATTAATGACTAACTTCCAAGGTCAACTGAAATACAGCGGTTGGAGGAAGTTAATATGATTCTGTCTGAAAGAGGAAGATAGGGCAAAGATGCTTTTGTAGCAATTAGATCTCTTTATTAATCTCCTGTCTTGGAGGAGACTGGATTTTCTCATTTCTCCATATGTACTCCAAATCCCTCTCATCTTTGCTCATATGTCACCACCTCAGAAGGTTCTATTTTGGCCAACCACTCTTTAAACTGCCTTCCCATCATGCATATATACATGTCACATCCTGCTTTACTTTTGAATGTTTTCCATGGTACTAAAGACCTGTTACCAATCTATATGATTTACCATTTATTTATGCTTGTTATTGTCCGTCACTTTACTTAGAAAGTAAATTCCAGGAGGCAAAGATATTAGTTCTTTCATTTTAGTATGTGCTATTTCATTTTTTATTTGTATTGGTACATTTTTGTCCTATATAACCTTATTGCGGGTAGTTCATACATGTATATGATACACCTTAATTCCTTCCCCTCCCCTGACATCTCCCTTTTAAAAATGTAGAAAAAAGGTAACACGGAATTTATTATTCACACAATTAAAAAGTCTGAGAATGCTCACATGTAGGGATGATTGTATCCAGCAGTTCACATAATAAGAATGTGGTATATGTTTTTCCTTTTTATTTTTCTGATCTTTTTCCTCTCTAGTAGTCTAAAGTCCTCTAGAACATGTATCTTGTTCAAGATACAAGACTGTAAATAGAACATCTTCAACTGTCTATTCCTAGAGCCTAGCATTATACCTGATCAAATAGTAAATGTTCAACGAATAATTAATTATTGAATGGGAAAACCACTACATTATGCTAATCTGAATTTACCAAGGATAAGACTGTAACTTCTAGTGAGTATAGCAGATCCATTGGGTGGGGAAAGTATGTTCAGTTTGAAAACAAAATAAAAAGGAAACTTTGAAAATTTTGTGATGCAAAACTCTTCTACTATCCCTCATTATTTGCTGTTGAGAGTTATGGTTTTAATCAAGCAAGACTTTCTTTTGGTGTCATGTGTGACTACTAATCTTATTTTTCTCCAAATAATTAATCAGCTCCTTTAGTTAATCTTTAAAATGTTCATCCTTCCCTCTTCACACATGTTAAAATAAAATTTATTTTACCTTTCCACTCTCTTACCATATGTGAAACCATCTCTAACAACGTGAGAATGTACATTATTGTGTATAGTAAGTAAGGATGCATTTGTGGTTTTTATCTTGTTTCTTTCACTGATTCTGTGAGTCATAGGGAAGCTCTACATGCTTTTGATAACTACAAGTTCTTAAAATTTCATTTTCTGGTAGTTCAAAAAATGAATGTAAAATTCTTATATTTGTTAATCATGATTAAATGGAAATATTTGCTATTTGTGATTTGAAGATCTATTTTGTTTCAGTGCTTTTAGTCAAATCCAGGATCTCACATAAACTATGCAAGGTTTTGGTTCCTAAGGTAGATTCACAGCCCACTTCTGAGTTTTGGTGCTTATGGCTTAGGAATAACTTATGGATCTGTGAACGTCTTTATACACATTTCCTTCTTGACCCAATCAATAGTACGGGAGCAAGGAAGGATTTATCTGATTATTTACGATAGAAGAACTGGGTTACAACCCATTTTCCAGGTCACAAACTAATGAAGTACTTCAAATTATCCTCCAGGATTTCCTTTTGATCCCACAGCAGCTAACTCCATCATCTTACAGCAGCTAACTCCATCGTATGAATGTTTACGGGGCTAAAACATTGTTCTTGATATGAAGTAAAGTGGGCGCCGCTCTTTCGTTCTAACTGCCCTCTTCCACTGCTAATAATAATCAATGTCTCCTACTGTAACATCATTTAACTTGTAGCTAGACAGTTATGTCTCCCCCCAGCCTCCTTCGCCTTGAATGAGTGTTCCCATTCTCTTAACCTGTTCTCCCAGGTCTTGTTTTCCAAACCTTTTATCATTTTTGTGGGTCTCCTCTGAGATACCAGCCTCTCTTCTTAAAGAGGATACTGTATCTGATAGCTTCACCTGAAGCAGAACCATTTCCTCGCAGAGCAGCATTGGTTCTTTTGTTTAAGGCATTTTTCTTTTGAGCTATTTCACAAGGCCTGCTTTCTAACCTACAGGTGAATTGTACCATTGCTTAATAGTGTTCCCCAGCTTTACAGCTATTTGGAAATTTACCAAATGTCATCATCAGACCCTTGCACAGATGTACAAAATATAATGAAGTAATTATTTAGAAGAACATAAAGCTAATTGTTTAAAAACTTACAAAACCCCCACCAAACCTCTCCAAATTAATCCAGCTGTTGTCTCTGACCTGCTTTTAGCAGGAAGTTTACATGTAAAGAAGAGAATATTATTTGCAGGTGTGAAGGCCCCTTGATGTAGATTAATTTAAGAACTTGGTTGTGTTATTTGCCCTTGTTTATGTTTTGGTTTGGCTTTTGAATTCTTCTGTAATATATAAGCAGGTTTTTCAGAAAATACAAAAACATGTTTTTCAAAATTACAACAGACATTAAAATGATAAAGAATTGCACAAGAAAAAAATTGATACTGATTGATACCAATCCACATATCATTTTGTAACTAATGTCCTGATTATATTGTCACTGTTACCAATATGACATATTGAATGGTGTTGTTATATAACAATGTTACCTGAAGTGTAGCATAATCCAGAATGTATAATAGCAGTCTCTTTTCTGATAGCCTCATGCACTGCATTGTCTGATAACACACACACACACACACACACACACACACACATTCTGTAACATAGTGTTACACCATCCAACCATAAGTCTTTAACGAAACCTCAAACCTTTGTGCAATATCAATCTGCCAAAGAAAGTAGTCCCTTTGCAGGTGATATAAGCAAACTCAGCTGCTTCCCTTTTAAACTTACAGTTTCTTCCACAATCAATCTAGTTGCTACAATTATCTATGTGACAGATGTTAAATGGAGAGAGGTTTAATTTTCCCAAGGTGTTATTATATACTTATTTTATGTTCATTTGTTTTCATTCACATAACTGCTTCATTGGGATGAAATTTCCTCGATGACTGTCTTGGGTTGTGTGAACTCCACATCTCATTTCTAAATAAGTCTTCCCTGACCTAAAAAAGCATTTTACTGCCCTATAAAAATAAATCCTTTTGCTCTGTGTATCCTCTTCTAGCTAATGATTAAATCTACATTTCATGAAGAATTATCTCAGTACAATGGGATACTCTATGAGGAAAGGATCTTCTGTTCAAGTTGTGTTGTTGGGAACCTATGTTTTCCCTCCTGGAGAATCAAGATCCACATATAACTAATAAAATCTTAGAAAAGCTCAAGAGTGCAGCAACCTGTTAAAGGCAATGTTTCCCAACATTTTTGGACTTGACACTTTGTTACATTTTTCCTGCCACAGAACTCTCACTAACAATCTTTAGGAATCAGTTGCAAAACTGTGAAATACTGGTTGCAACAGTGTTTCATCCAATGAGACTTTCTCATGGGTGGGCAGAGTCTCCTAAGTGTAAGGAAGAAGACCAGTTGTGTTTCTTTCATGGTCATCTGTAACGTATGTAGAAACATGGTGAGATACCCATGCATGAGATGTAGGAAGAGGCAGTCATGATACTAATTACCAAAAGTAACAAATAACTATGAAATATGTATTTTACAATGGACAATCTTACACACCTTATGTATTGTCAAATTATTCAATGAGTATTCATTGAATGCCTGTTCTGAGAGGTAGGAATCAGCAAAAGCAAGGCAAAATCCCTGCTCTGATGATGCTTAAGATGTCATGTTCAGTCTTTACTTTCATTTTACAGATGAGAGCATTGAAGTTCAGAAATCTCACCAGGACTTCAGGATTTGCCCAAAGTCACCAAGATGGTTACTTAGCATAAAAAGGTATCTGGAAACCGACACAGACTTTGTCGTGTACCTCCTACTGCAGCATAGAACTCCTTGGTGCTGGCCCATGCAACTGGATATAAGAGTAGCTGACAACAGAGACCTGTGGAAGATTAGATCAGAGGAATCAAATTCAGAGACAGCTCATCAAAGCTATTGTCCTAAAGACACTTGATTATGCGTTACACAGCTTCTTCAATCACTACCTATGATGACATGAGTCAAACCTGGAGGCATATTTATGTGTGTAAATAACACTCTTCTGTTCTTTCAAGACAGTTTGGCATCAGCATTCTCAGTAAACTCTTTCATCCTTGGTTCCTAACCTGATTTTACCAAGAAACTTAATCTATATATTTATAAATCATTCTCCAAAAGTGAGCCTCAAACCTACCTTTAAGTTCACAAACCTCTCATTGCTTCTTGCAGACAAGAATCTGCTGTAATAAGAATTTCTCCCTGAGTCTTTGGTACATGATTTTCATAGGGGTGCAAAAACTGCTTTGAATTTAGGGCCAAATCTCTGCCTTTTTGTCTTCTTGAGAGAAGACAAAAAATTTTCAGATCAGCTTATTCTTCCTCCTCTTCACTTTCTTTTGCTACCTTAAAATGAAGATACCTTTTCACAAGTGGCTCTCAGAGAAGGATGTGAAACATGCTCAGGCTGCATAAGCTCCATTTTATCTTACTATCTCTCATAAGGTGAAGTTCTCTGAAATTCTGTTGAGCAACTGTCTTTTGTGCTTCTGTGGCATGCTGTCCCTGACAGTCTCTTTCCTATCCTTGGCTTTATCTTCTGCTGCCACGCTGTTGACTCACCAGTTTTCAGGCCAGGGTTTCTTTCTGAACTCAAAACCTGTATTTGCAGAAGCCTGCCTGGCACTATCATCTAGACGTGGATCTCGCTACATCTCAAATTTGCCATCGGGTCTCCTCTGCAACTTAGCATTCTTTAAATCTTACATTTTCCAGAAGAGGAAAATTTGTGTTTATATCTCTCTGGCTTTGTGTGTGCTGAAGTTTCAATTATAACACCTTTGGGTCGTTTGCTTATTGTTTTGAAACGTGTTCCCTTACTAGACTGCAAACATTTTGAGGACAGCTAGCAGGTATTTCTTTTCAATCCCAGTGCTGATCCAGCGTATGACACAGTGAGTGCCAGGTGACGGAAAATGACATAAAAGTGTATTAATAAAGCTTATAAGTCAGAAAGAAAGAATAAAGGCAGAAATGATAATTCTTAGGAGTCTCAATTATTTTGCTAAGGATACTTAAAAGTTTAACAGGCTGATGTAGCTTGTTATAATAATAAAACACTAATAGCATTTTCTATAATCATTTATTTATGACAAAGTTTCTCATTTTTTTGCTGACAATATAATAGAGTACTGTGGGGCTATGCCTACCAAAGGTATCTTTAAAGCCTATAAAGACTATATCTAGAACTTTTTTAAAAAAGTGTTATTATTTGTGTTATCATACATCAAAAGGAAGAAATACAACTTACAGATCTATGTATTTATGAATTTTGGTTACATGATCAAAATACTTTTTGTATAACATGAGAAATCAGAAACATCTAAGATGCCTCTAATTTTTTTATCTCATTCTTGCCATATTTTTTTTCAATGTACTGTCTTACTGGCTCTTTTCTCCAAAGTCTTATGACTTTAAAGAGTCAGAGTTTATGGCTATTTATGAAGTTTGTACAAGTTTATTTTTTCTGTGACAATACAAAAGGGACTTAGAATTTGAAATTCACTTTACTTGTTATCTAAGGCAAAAGTTTGTGTGCACATTAAACATATTAATATCCACAAAATGTCTCTTTTACTTGTAATAAAATAACAATAAGACTGTAAGCCAAATCTCTCATTTCTCTTATGCATAGTTTATATATAAGGTAAATAAAGGAATCATAAGCCTCATGATATTTAAGATGCTATCTGTGTTTATCAATTTATTCAATAAAAACAGGGGAGATTCCATGAATTTTCCTGTGACACTGTTGATACTTGTATTTCTGACAAGAAAAAGAATTATGTGACTTTTATTTTAAAACATAAGAGCCTTGATTTTTAAATGAAAGATTGCCCCACTGCATGAAATACAGAATATCATGCCAAATGACTTGAACCTGGAACAGGGGTCTTCCATTGTAAGTAAATAGTATATTCTCTTTGATAGGAGGGAGGATAGCATAGTACTTGGGCTTTGGATTCATAGATAAGAACAAACACATATTGGCATTTCCTATAAGCCAAGTTCTCTAAATGTGTTACATAAATTAACACATTTCATCCTTACAACCACCCTGCGAAGTAAGTACTATTTTTATCCCTTTTATAATTGAGGAAATTGATCACTTGAAATGTACCTAAAATCAAGAGTATGTAAGTGGCAGGGCAAAAATTTAGACCCAGACAGTCAGATTTTGGATCCTGTATTCTTTGCCACAAGGATATGCTCTTTTGACATTTAAATATACCTCTTTTCACTAAATGCATGGTTTGGAGGAACACATCTCTTGAAGCCTTAGTTTTGTAATCTGTAGAGTCATTGTAAGAATGAAATGAACGCTGAATACACATCTGGGAGTGGAGTGCCTCTCACAGAGTAAGAGCTCCCTAAATGTAGCTGGTATCCACTGGGACATCATATAGACAAATTTCCTATCTTACCTGTCATTAGACTTTACCAGCCAATATCCCAGAAAAAACATACAGGCCATACTTGCATGTGTCATTGGTATAAATTTAATGAAGAGACTGTTAAGGAAAACCAACAGGGACTAAAGAAGGCACCTTAAAGCTGGACAATAATTATGGGGAGCCTGTACCCCTAGGCCCGAAAGGGAGAGCACAGGGACCAATTTCTGAAACCTTCCAGCTGAATGGAAGGCCTAATAAGCACTCTTGTCATCTTCGGTTGAGGAACCATCACTGCCAGCTCATGGGCTGGCAGGGCTGGAACCAGAGTAATGAATACCTAGATATTCACCTCCAGCCAATCATAAGTCTCCTGCCAGTCTCCCTGTGATCACACTCCAAACAAGGTCTGAGCTCCAGAAATCTGCACAATAGTCCCTACAGTTTTCTAGTACCTGGTTTATCCATTCTGTTTGTATTATTTCTAATACAAAATTATGTGATTCGTGTGTGTGTGCCTGTCCATGTGTGCATAATCTGCATCATTCTGTGAGAAGATGTAATGTAGGTACAATTTCTGGGCTAAGAATGAGTCTTCCTTCCATACCTAGGTGATTCATTCACTTTTAGTACAAGCTGATTTTATGGGGGTTTGTTCATTTGTTTGTTTAATAGACCTTTATGTGAGGCTTGCCTGTAGTAGGTACTATTCTATTTGTTTTGTTTTTGGTACCAGGAATTGAACTCAGGACCTTGCCAAACAGGTGCTTGCACCACTGAGCTATATCCCTGGCTCAGTAGACACTATTCTAAATCCTCTAATATTAGACAATGACGAGGGATTCCATGGGACAGATCCTATTTTCATCTCATTTTATAAATGGTAGAATTTAAACCAGAGTGCAAGATCACAGAGTGCAAATTAGCAGAGCAAATTTGAACTCAGGCCAACTCCAAAATAAAAGTATGAACAAGACTGTTAACTGTGGTCCACTTTTCATGTCTTTGGTGTTGAGGGTGTCACAAATTTCTTTACAGTACATAAGTCTATTGCGAATTAATCTTTGAGAAGAGATTTTTAAATGACTTCAAATACATGGACCATGCTTAGATCCTGATTTGAACAAAAAGACTGAAAAAAGACAGATGGTCTTTTGAAATAATTTAGAAATGTTAAACATTTAACAGGGTGTTAAATGATTATAAGGAATTAGTGTAATATTTTTCAGTATGATAATGTTAAAAATCTTTATTTCTTAGAGGTAAAGGAATGAGACACCTGGGATTTGAAGAATAAGAAGATGGATTAAATAAGAATTCTAAAAATGTTGATAATCTCTATTTGTAGACTTCATATTCTGGACATTGTGCTATCTGCTCTATTGTATGTATACTTATAGTTTTTGAAAATTAAAATTTTTCAATACTGTATTGATCCCAATAAAGGTATTTTAAGAATACTATAAGAAAGGAAAACTTAAGCCTAATGCAGTAATGATATTGATAGTAATTATGTTAAAATATAATAAAATCTATGGGAACACTAAATCACATATCCCTGAGACCGTGTCTTGCTTCTTCTAGCCGTGATCTCAAGTTGGTCAGCACCTCCTTAAATTCTTCCCTGCTGTCTATTGTAGTTCTTCCCATATAAGCAAATGATCACTTGTTATAGTGGGGAAAGTATGAGCCTTGTAGCAGTGGAGGCTCTGCCTTCTCTGAGGTAGGAGCCTCCTGGAGCAGAGTATTAACATCTTTTCTCTCCTAGAGACAGTATGTGCCTCAAGCTAAGCACAATCTCCTGTCACTCCCTCTGTGGCCCTCGCCAACTTTACCTGCCTGGAGGACTGTAACCACTGAAAAGTGCAACCTCTCAAATCATATTTCTTCTTAATGGGCAACATATTCTTTCTCATGTTCATGCTTCAGAACACACCGGAGCTTTTGCTTGAAATTTATTCCAAATATGACTCTATACTCATGTCACTCCCTACCTTTGTGTATCATTTCCTTATTTGACCATATTCAGCACATCCTTTTTCACTCTGTCTTTCCATTATTCTTCCAGATGGGCTACTTCAACCTTATTTAGGCTTACCTGTCTTACTATTTATTTTGTATGATCATTAGGAGAAGGCACGGGCTTTATTAATTTTTGCACTCTCCTTGTTAATTTAATTCTTGAATTATAGCTATATAAATTACTGCTGAGTTAATAAACAAGCTATATAGTAAAGGCTAACAGACCTGTTATACTGACCATAGTTAAGTGTTTCCCACCAGGATTCCCACCAATATCTCCTGTCACACTCTACTCTCCTCTCCTGCCTTTCTTCTCTTCCCTATGTTAGTACATTACCTAGTGATTCAAAGAAGGAGACGGGGAGTTTTCCCAATGTTACAGCTGTAGGACTCCCACAGCAGAACCATGTATGCCACAGGTGGGAGCAAACTAGCCAGTTACACGGTTTTTATTTCTGTTAAGCTTAAGTAAATAATAGAATTTAGAGCTTTCAGGGCGCTTGGGATATTCTAATCTCACTTTTTCATTTCGTAGTAAGGATATGGACACAGAGGAAGTTTAATTAATGTGCCCAAATATATAACAAATGTTAAATTTTGGTCTTTGTCTAAATAGTATAAAATCTTATTCCATATTTTGCACTTACATAAAGTTAATACATTGGCTTTCCTTTTTAAAATCTGAGGCTTGTACAATTCTGGTGGTACTTTGTAAGCAAAGGAAAACAAAATTATGCACAGAAAATTAGGTTATATACATGAATGGTTATTTAGATATGGCATGAGAAAATATTTTAAAGTTCTGAAAATACCTCAGATATAAAAAATGTTGAAGAGCAACAATATTTATATAAATTAACAGCCTCAAAATCCTTTTTATGAATTCATTTATTTAGAATTGTTAAACCTTAAATTAGTGGCCTTAAAGTAATCCTTCCTAATGATATGACAGGCTAAAAATTCTTCAAAAATAAAGTCTTAGGTCATTAGATAAATATAAAATAGAGGGGTATTTAAGTTTTCCAACTTATGGACACTTTACCTCTGATAGCTTCTGCCAGGAATATCCAAGCCATGGCAGAGCCCCAGCAGCTATGCACACCTTGAACATGGCCATGTCTGCATCCACCCATCCATCCATGCATCCATGCATCCATCCACCCATTCATCAGACATCCAGGAATTCCTTACTAAGTGTCAGCCACCACTGGCTAGTGGAAACGTAAGGACAGACAAAGCACCTCCCTTATTCCATGCAGGTCCAGTCTCTTGGGGAAGTAAGCGCATAGAAAATCAGAAGCAATGTCATAACTACTATAGTTAGAGTCTGTGGAAAGAGACAATCAGAATACTTCTTTTTTAGGGGGATGTGGGATGTGATGGAGATTCTGAAGAAGAGGAAGAGACCCTGAAGTAAGTATTAAAGGAAGAGCAAAATGGAGAGGAAATTATAGAAACATTATGTACCATATGTTAAAAAAAGAGCCAGTAAAGGGGATGTGAGATCTCAATAAAAATATGTCCGCGTCTTTCAGGCTAAAGACAAGGGGTAGATGACAGAGTGGCAAGGACAGTGTGCAGATGAACTTGGGCACTAACTTGAGTCAAGTGCCTTTGTCTTAGTTGGTTTGCTCTGCTAGAGCAAAACCCCATATGGGGGGCAACTTAAATAACAACATTTATTTCTCACAGTTGTAGAAGCTGGAGGTCCAGGGTCATGATGGTGGCAGATCCAGTGTCTGGAGAAGGCTCTTTTCCTGCTTTGCAGAAGGCCATCTTTTCCTTGTATCCTCCCCTAAAGGAGAGCAGAGACATAGCTGACCCACACTTGTGTTTTTTCTTCTCAGGATGCTCACTAATCCATGTTCCAGAGTTTCAGCCTCATGATCTCATTATCTCCCATAAGCCTCTCTTCCAAATTCCTTCATATATTGGGAGTTTGGTCTTCAACATATGCGTGTGGTGGACACATATGCTCATTCCACAGACCCTCACATAGTTTTAAGGGGAGCAGTGTGAATTCTCTGTGGAAGACAGGAGCAGATTCGTGATTAGTTATCGGGTGGAGATGAGAGAAAAGGGAGAAACTGGGATAAAGTCCTTAGTGCTAGTTTGGTTACCTAGGAATGCAGCTATCTTTTGCTGAGATGGGAAAAATTATTACAGCAAAAAATGCATTTCTGTTGATCCCCCCAAAACTCCTCCCCTTTGCTTTGAACACGTTTATCCCACTGTTCTTGGCACTTCCTGAAGCAGTTCTGTTAGTCTTCTCTTGTAAGCACTTTGGGTGGCACTGTCATGGCTACCTTAACACCCCTAATCAGTTCAAACCATTTATATTTCATGGTCATTTTGACCTTGGACAAGAGCCAGAAGTCACATGGTGCCAGATCTGGTGAATCAGGTGGCTGTGAACACGCCATGATGTTTTCACCAGCTCCCCTTTCTCTTGGATGGGACTTGGCAGCGGCATTCCCGTACTTTCCATTACATGTGGTGAAGACATTGAGGAAAGAGGGTTTCCAGAACCGCTTCAGAAAGTAGCAGGAATGATGGAGTGAGTGTGATCGAAGAGGGGAAAGTATTTTGAGGAGGGTTAACAGAAATGTCTTTTCCTGTAATTTTAATTTTTAAAATTTAAACATTGACCAAACATAGTAATCACATGTATACAAATGTCTTTTTCATAAATGCTTCCCTTCACAAATAATGTGGTTTGCAAACAGAAATATTTGACAAAAGTTTGGATGTTTCTTTTTGCAAACTCTACATTGGGTGACAAACCCAACTGTGATCTTCTTTTCCACACAAACACAAATGTGGCCAACTTTTCCAAAATCGTAGAATAAGGGGGCTGGGGATATAGCTCAGTGGAATAAGCGCCTGCCTAGCAAGCGCAGGGTCCTGAGTTCAATCCCCAGTACCGCAAAAAAAAAAAAAAATCATAGAATAAATTAAGTTTGTGAACTAAGGTATCACCATATGTGTAGGTGTGTGTGTGTGTGTGTGTGTGTGTGTGTGTACGTACATATACACATATATTTACTATGTACAAAACATCATTATTTAGAGCAAAAGGTAAGTAGGAATATTAATGATACTTAAGTACTTCAATACTTCCTTACTAACTGTACCCTGAGCTCTAAATATGAGCTTTAAAAAAGCATTTGCATGTGCTTCATGTTTCATAAAATTTAGCTTCATCTTTACCTACGTATACTGCCATTAGTTTTCATTTATGGACTTCTTGCTTTTTCAATAAAACCTCCTACTGTTTAGGTTTGAAAATCTATATGGGTTCCTTCTTCCTTCTGTTGTCTGATTTGCCTTAAAGTGACTTTTAAAAGATGGCACTTATGGTTGTCTTCCACAACCATCAATTCTGTTTCTTGAATCCAGTAGTAATTCCACAAGTAAATAGTTCTTCAGGATTTTTTTTTCATACAAGTTTGATCTGGCACTATCCAACATGGTAATTATTAGTCACAGTAATTTTTAATATTGAAAATAAACATTAAAATTTCAGTTGTACATCAAGTATTCAAATGCTGCATGTGGCTATTGACTATTACATTAGACACCTCAATGTAAAGGACACAATCTTTTAAAGTTGTACATTTCTATCATAGAAAGTTCTACCTGATATGTTTGGCTAGATCATTGTCTTTCTTGACTCTTTTGAAATTGAAAATATTCAGGCAGAATGTTAATGAGTTTTCTCCCTAATTCTCTTCATGGAAAACACGATCACATCCATTTTCATATGAACTGTCCATAATATTTTGCATATAATTTTAATAGTATCATGAAAGTACTGAAGTTTGAAATTAAGAAAGAATTTTGGTTCCGTAAGTGGACATTGTCAATTCTGAGAAGATTGTAAGGATATAATGGGCTGTCTGTGATAAGATGTCAAAGTGACACAGCTGGTTTCACAGGGGAAAAAGTTAGCTCATGATACTAACCAGCCCATCTTGGTCAATTTGTCTTCAGTGAATAGTAAATCTTTCCTGTTTGCTAACTCAGCCAACTGATGTGCTTAATTGACTTCAGAGAATTTATAGTCTTTCTAAAAATTTATTACTGAGTGGATCAGTATATTCATAATTTCAGGATTCCGAACAAACCCTTACCCAGCCATCCCACAAAGTGAATAAAGTGGCATCATTTATTGGAGTTCTAACTAGAGTTTCATGAGTATTTTCCCTCCAAATCTGTCTCTGTCATCCCTGTCAGTAAGTCCAAATGTAGTTAATTTAAAAAAAAAGACACAAACCTTATCACCACATTCCCTACTCTGGGTATGTTTTTAAAATGAATCAATCCCCTTTATGAAAAGGCTAAACTCCAGTAATTCATCTACCTCGAATATCCAAAGGAGAAATAGGTCATCATTGCAGCAAAAACAATAAGCATAGCACTATTTGGAAGGATCGATAGTGTCATGATAAATGAAGTTCTCCTTTTCTGTTGCTGCAACAAACCTCCTGTGACTGGGAAGTCCCAGCTGACTGCCTATCAGCCCCTCCTCCCCTCCGCTCACCCCTACATTTCTCTCCAAGCCTCTCCAAAGAAAGGAGCCCGGGTCACATCAACCATGAGAAGCCTCACAGATACAGCTACTCCAAAATAAACTGAGAGGGCACCACAATGTGGTAACTGATTGCTGGACCTTTGTCATATTTTTAGCTGTGCTGGCTATATCGCTTAGCAAGTGTGACGGACACAGAGTGCTAGGAGAAGTTGGTGTCATTCCTGCTGACAAGGACATTAACATACTATATTCTTCTTGTGCTGTTCTGAGGCACATGAAACAAAGACGTAAGTGGCCAGACTGTTCAAAGTTAACTGCAAACAGGAAAAAGAAAGTTAATGTGACACACCGCAGTATTCTCTCTTAGCATGCAGTTACAAGCTTTGAAAGTCCCGTTAAGTATCTCTTTTTTTAAGATAAATACCTATTAAGTAATGTATATGCACAAGCTGAAGTGTTAAATGGTTTGTTGAAACCTATTAGAGTACACAAGATGATAAACATAAATTATAGCTAATATACTGCACCAGTGATTTTTAAACATAAAAATTACTGACACTGTAAAAACACACTTGAGTCATCGTAGCAGCATAATAGCACTAATCCATGTTTATCCAACCATGCACTTTTCAAAAACAACACAAACCTCTAATAAATGCTTTGGATTCACCTTGACAACTTATATGGGTTATTGCCTCGTTCATGCCTGGATAACCATGTGTTATGACTTAAATGTTCTTTAATATCAATTTATGCCTTGAAGAAAAAAGATTGAATAACATAGTGTACATATGGTTCAATTTATTACAGCAAAACAATCATTTTAGTTTGAAGATATTTTCTCATGGTGCATATCATAGAAATCTTCTTCAATAGAGCTCTCAATAAACCAGATTTTTTATGTCACAATAAATGAAACTAAGGCAGCTAATTGTTGCTAAGATTCTAAATAGATGGGTCTATTTGGCTTCCTTGTCAATCAAGAAATACATTCCTTAACACTTGTATTTCTGGATTCTAATGCCTCTAATTGGATTTTACACTATCTGATTAATGAGGTAGTTTATAAGCTACTATAAAAAAGATACTCAAAAGATGGAGGAAGAAATTGTAGATAGTCAGCATTCTGAAGAGTCAAGAAGCCACCAAGAATTACAATGGTCACAGAAACTAAATGTGGGGAAGGTGAGGTGAGGAAGGGCTTTTGAGACAGAGAGTGAATCAAAATCATTGGTGGCAAGCTCAGACACGATTCTGGAACAGTAGATATAGTGCTGTTTAATTCACAATTGCATGGACAGCTAGTGTCTTCTCTGCCCCTACCATACGTGGCAAAATTCCAAGTCTGGTAAACAGATATTCGCTTTTGTTTGGCTTTTGCTGACTAAAGTATTGGGGTTGAGTCACACATTCAGGAAACTGATTTTTAAAGCTCCAGATCATAGGTGGGATAGCCGACGCTGGAGACTGTGCAGACATCTGTTTCCTTAAGGATGAAGCAACCAGATCAACAGTGACTGACACAAAGGGAAACAGAACCATCACCCATACGGTTCACAGTAAAAAATGGCAAACACTCCTGCCGTTTAAAACCGTATTCATTTAATCAGTTATTCCTTAGTTATCACTTCTTCCAGAAATGAACATTGATGATAAAATCCAGAAGTCAAAAATTTTATCCAACCACTGCTCAACAATGGAGTTTTCCACCCACTCGAAAAAGTTATTTCTAAATAGAGTTTCTGTGAGATACTCCACCCAAGCACTTACCCTCCTTTGTCATAATGGACTTCTGAAGCTGCGCTGACATCAGTCTCCCTGCCTGGTCTTGGGTCTTTTCCATAAGCACTTGCTCTCTCCTCTCAAGGCAGTAATTAATCTTATACACGAAGTAGGTGAAAATACTCTTGCAACAATTTTGCAACAATATATTTTGCTAAGCACCCTAACCATCAAATTACACATGTATTAATAAAAATTCAGTTGAAATGAACTTCCCTGCTTCCAGCATGAGGCCATCAGTCTTTCTACCTAGTTTTCTAAGCCTTTGATTGCATTAGTTTCCCCTCCTAGGTTTCTTACTGTCCCATCTCTTCATATTCAAATTTTATCAGTCTTCTAATGTCCTAATCTTACAAGAAAGCTTTCCCTGATTTATAATGTCTCAGTGCCCCCTCTATCTCCTCTCCACTCGCACAGCTCAAACGTTTACAGAGGGCCCTGTTTCTATCCTACACTGCTCTTGCTTATGTTTGTGCTCCGTGGTAAACCTCGCTGTCCTCAAAGGCAAGCAGGCCCGTTCCTGTCCTATTCTGTGTCCTCCTGACAGTGCGCTGCTCTTCCCTGAGGCGCATAGACTCCAAACATGTCTGTTGAATAAACATGATTGATTTGTTCATAATCTTGAGGCTTTTTTCTATTGGTAGTACTGAAGATTACCATAATAAAGAATATACTTTGGTAAAATAATTAACGGAGAGCTGGAAATAGAGACATTACTTCCCTATCCCTAGTATTACATCAACAACGAAAGAGAGTAGGTTTATAACCATGATTTCTTTCATTTTAGTTTCATTCTTAATCGATCCAAGGAAACTGGGTTTTGTACTTTTATGATTCATAAATACACAGGGCCATTTAAAACTTGGAAAATGTCTGTATCTATTGATCCTTGAAAGTATCACAGCAACAAAGAGGAAGCACAGAGCATTTTCTCCTAACAGGCTAAGACGCTGTGTGGGCCCATTGGAACGTGCACTTGAACCGTCTAATCCTTCTCCATTTTCTGTTAGCCCAGGACACAGATTCTGGGATGAAACTCAAAGTTAACGACTGTTTATCATCATTAGCTCCTCCCAGCGATGATTCACATGTAATCCAGATACTACGCAGCACAATTTGTGCAGCCCACCAGCAGCCCCTGGAGCATCCTTAAATGACCCGAGGTTGAGGAAACCTGTCCCAGATTCCAAAAGTGGAGAACCTTGAGCAACATCTCAGTAGGTTACACACTCACCCTTTCTGAAGCACTCTCCCTGGGAAGCACTACCCCTGTAAAGGAAATAGCTCATGTAACTATACACAACCATGTAAATACCACCTACTCCTCTTCTAAGAGGAATGAATGTGTGGTGTGAAACCCATTCACCACTGTGAATGGGGTAGAAGTAGGAGACTGAGCAATAACAGTCTTTGTAGTAATTTAGAAAGTGGTTGCCAAAATGTCTTTGGCTCATTTAATGAAAAAATTGATTCTTTCTCTGGAGCTACAAGGATGGTTTTATGTGATAACTGAAAGACAAGACTATCCAGCAGATTAGAGCAGGACCTGGAAGATAAATCTCTCCACTCTAACTTTGGCAACCCTGCAGATTTGCTGGGTTGATCTTTGAAAAGTATTTATTCTAACACAAGGCATCATTTTCCTCCCTACAGCCACAGGAATGGCACAGTGCATAATTTTTAAAATTTTCTTAAAAATACATTTTGATCACAAAATAAGTGACTAGGCTTTCATGCAATTTTAAGATCATCTTAAATAAAAGATTCTGTAGTCTTTTATAGAAATCAACTTTCAACCACTGGGGAAGAATCCATCTACTCTATTTAAAAAGCAAGAAGAAAAGCAAACCAAATCATTAACTTTTCCCATGATCTCTATATTTTAAAAATCTATGAATCTGTACTTTTAAGCTATGTTTAAAAATTATGTAAGCAATGATGTTCATTTTATTTCACATAATTTTTCCCCTTATGATTTGAAATTCTTCATATGCAGAAGTACAATCTGCATCTTGCATATATTTGCTTGTATACACTCCAGGATACAGTTTATATACTCATCAGGGTAAAAAGACAGATCCAAACCCATGTGAAAAGTCTCAGCAATACTGCCTACACATCGGTCACTTCCCCCTTTCTAGTTCTTTCTGTGTAACTCCAACAATAGTCTTGTTGTACAGGCGTGGTCTCAAGCTGCCATTTCATTGATATTTTTACAGGTAAATTAAATATATTCACTTTCCCAGGGAACTTGGGGTTCAAGCCCAAACTCATATTTGCAATATTTGTCCCATGTAAAAGAAATTCAGAATAACACTTGGTAGGTGAGAAATTACTAGGGATACAATTTGAGGCGAGGGTTTAAGGAATGTTCTTGAATATCCTAGCCATATATTTCACAGACAGTAACATAGTCTACCTATATTAAGGAGAATCTCCACAAAGCTCATATCCTGTTTATATTTGTTGTATATTTAGATTGGTAGATAGAGCACATATGTTAAAATAATTACTAAATTTGACACAGAAAATTATAGAGCTTTAAACTTCACTTTCCTCTTTTTCAGTCTTGCTCAAAAACAGGAAAAGGACCACCAAGATGGCAGGATCGAGGGGGTGGCAAAGACACACACTCTGTTTGTCCCCGTCTCTACATCCTGCCGTAGTTTACCTCAATTTCCCCTGAGAGAAAAATCTGTGTAGAGACAGGGTTTATCTTCTTTACATTCAGATGGTTGCATTTCCTGCTTAAAATGTCAGCTGGATTGTCTCTCCACCCAGCCTCCCCCAATCTTTTGGTCTCTCAGAAGCTGTCTGCTGCCTCAGGCAAACTTAATGATGCAGGGCCGCAGATCCAAAAAAGGAAAAGCACCTGTGGCCAGACTAAAGTTTAGTCCTGAAATAGATAGGCAATGGCCATCACCTGCCTGCTGTGTGCAAGCACAATCAAGTCTATTCATCATAACTGTGGAGATAAGGGTTTTTTCCCCCTCTTTTTTTTTTTCTTCTTCTTCTTTTTTTTAACTCTGTTGTTTTGTTTGAACTGAGTGTTTTAGAAAGAAACAGACTATTGCAAAGGAATTATGCCCTCTTCCTGGCCCTGGAGAGACTGATCCTCAGACGTGTCTCAAGGAATTGGTCATTCTGGAAAATATGGCTCACAGAAAATGTCATTCTGGGTAATGAACTCAGACTCCTTCTTTAAAAATTCTATTAGGATGTTTTCTTTAGATTTCCTGAAAAATTATGAAAGGGAAGTGAATGAGGGAAACTGTCAGCTGAATTGAAGACCAGTCATGGGTCAGGGATCATGTTAACAGGGCCTTGGAGAGGCGAACTCTTATCCACACCATGTCACAGCTGGAAAAAAGAAGGAAAATTCAGGCAATTTTGGATACTACGAAAAAGTGTACATGATTCCATACACTTTCTGCGGTTCTTGATATGTTTGATTCATGGTCCCTAAAATACTTGCTGAACTATAATTCTAAAGTCCCCTCTTCCTCTACAATCTCCTTGGCTGGCTGTTTGCTGTTTCCTCTGTAGGCTCCTTCTCCTCTGTTCACCTTTCATAACTGTCATCGATCCTGGGCCCTACGTGGTTTGCAGTTTACACACGGCCCTTGAGAGATTTTATTTTGTCTGCTACAAAGCTGCACATAACGTGCATATGCTGATGGCCTCCGCAAACCGTCTCTCTCCTGAGCTCCACACCAGTATGTACAGGCGGCTACTTGTCATGGGGTTGGCCAGTGAGATACATGTAGATGACCACTGGGTATACTGTGGTGTACACAGTCTTCCTGATATGAATACAAAGCGATACTCTTCCTTCTTTGTGTGCAGTATGAGACCATAAGTGAGAAATCAACATAAAACAACTTTCTCACGAACAAGAGGTAGCAATAAGGAAGAAAAAAATATCTACTAAAAATGGAATAGCATAACGACAGGTGGTACTTTAATAAATTTGTGAAATGACAGCACAAACTGAGTGCTGCCCTAGACTTCTTATATTGTAAGAAAAATAATTCTTCTTTTTACTTTTGTATATATTATATGTACAGAGAGTTATATGTTTAGATGAATAAAATTTTATGCTTTAAATAAAAGGATGCATATTTAAATGAAAGGATTATATTTAACATTGAGGGAGGGTTAACAAAACTGATTTTGTAAAATTTTTCTACAAAGGGTATATCAGTGCCCTCAAAAAATTACAAATTCTTTGAGCTAACTTCTTTAACTCTCATTTTTAAAAATCAGAGATCAACTGCCAGCAGCGTGAATCTCTACCATCATTACGAAAACACATATCACCATCCTTATCTATTCAACTGGAAACTTAAAGTCACATCTTCTACAAACTCTTGAATTAAAGAAAAATGAGATTTGAATTATAAACAGTTTAATAACAAATGATGCTCTTTTGTAAGGGCTTCCCTTCTTGGTATCTATTTATTTAGAGCTACATGAAATGATGTATTCTAATCGTATTCCATAGAATATAATGTGCTGTAATTATCCCTTATTTTGGTACTTATGATTTTTGTAATTGTACAACTCAAAGTTGTTGCCAGTTTGGCCAGCGGGTGCTCCTTTAGGCCACCTCCTTGGTCCCTTGGACACGATGCCATAGTCTTTTAACATTCCTTTCTGGCCTAGACATGCTTGACCCACTTTATTTTTTTGCTGCCCTAGTGCTGGAACAAGTTATTTTTCCAGGAGCTTTGATTTCTTTCAAAGAGATAGGATAGATGTATGAACGCATCCGTTAGTAGAAAAAAGTAAAGATCCTGGACGCAGACCCATATGCACAAAGAAATGTATGTTTTACATACAGTAAAAAAAGATGTGGTTATAAGTTATTATTCTAGATTTCTACCTTTTGTCTTTAAATAAATCTAGCAAAATCTAATGTAGATTAAAGTGCTAAATTTGCTAAGATTTTTAATTCTATTCAAAGGAATGTGGAAAAAAATACTTTTAGAAACCTGCAATAACTTATGTCTTCTTAAAGACACAAATTGAAAATGTTACATGAAAAAGACCAAAATATTTTATATTTAAAGAAAATGCAGGTAAGATAAGTGATCAAAAAAAAAAAATCCGCAAAAGCAAAAAAAAATCACGTGGCGTGCATTAATTGGGATAGATTTTCATTGTTTATAGCTGAAAAGGACTACAAGTCAGAATATATCTTAAAACTCTTAAAATTTTACTTAAAAAGATACTTCTAAACCAACTGAAATATAGGCAAACTGAAAAATGCCTATACTGAGCAGATTATTCATAGAACTAGAGATATGCATAGATGATACACATTTCAAAGTTGCTCAGCATCACTAGAAGCCAAACAATTATCAAAGAACCCAAGCCTGAAAAAAACATAAAGCTTCATTATCTTAAAAAGGGATGAAAATGGGGAGGAATGGCTGTTCTTAAATGCTACTGGTGATACTCTGGTTTCTCATCAGGTTCTATAAACCTTTTCCATTTTATTTTATTTTATATCTTTTGGCACTGGGAATCAAACTCAGGGCCTTGCACTTCCCAGGCAGATGCTGTGCCATCGAGCTCTACCCCGAATCTTTTCCTTTAAATACTGCTGGTGCAAAATAAACTTCCACAGCCATTTTAACAGGTTATCTGAGCGCTGTAAAATGAAATAAATGAATGAATTTCCTTTTGCCTATGAATTATGCTTCTCATTACTTAATCTTGGGCAGCATGAAGACATGTGCTCAAAGAAACACTTGGAATGAAGGTGCCCGCAGCATTGTAGGGATAACAAGAAAATTAATAGTGAAAATGTTTATCAGAATGAAAGAGGAAATGAAGATACCTCTGTACAATGTGTGTGATTTGGACAAAAAGTGGTGAATTCGCACCCAGGGTGTGCAAGGAGTATCAGAATATTGTTAAGGCTTGTGTCTAGATGCCCCCCTCAAAGCCTTGTGCAGTCACATGTGGGGCCTTTTCAGAGGGGGCTGTGTCTGGAGTGTGCAGTGCTGGGATGACAGGTGTTTGATTAATAAATCGGTTCACTGATTGTTTCGGCACTGCCCTAATCTCAGAAGCCTGGATACAATAAAGTGACAAAAAGACGCTTGTTTTGTCCCTTACTTGTTTTTGCTGTCGTCTGCCAACCATGAACTTTCTCTCTTCTCTGTGATACATGTCTGCTCTGCCCCTCTGCCTTGGAGCCATCTGATTATGGACTGAAACATCTACAAACTGTGAAAAACCCTTGTCTTTAACTTTTGGTGTCAGGTATATTTTGTCTCAGCAACAAGAGAAAAGTTACTAAGACAGACATGTTACTGTGTGGCAAAATTAAACTGCAGAGGACATGCCTGGCATTATATCATTTTAAAACCTCACAAAATAAAGCTACATAAACAACTATCTATACAGTGTTTACATGGATAGAAGAAATACCTGCACCAAATCAATTCAAGGAATAAAAGATTGTTTATCCTTACTTAGGGGTTACATCAGAAATTAAGATTAAAAGTGATTTATAATTCCATCTGTACTTAATTTTTTACATATATTCAAGTGACATCGTTGTAATTGAAAATTTTCTTTAATTTTTAAAGTTAAAAATTTTCATTTTATTTTAAAAAGAAAAACAAATGCTATTTGTTGTACAACCATAACTAACATGTGTATTACAGTCACATAAATCAATATACCAAAAGTTCACTTTATCTGATGACTAATAACAGAAAATAGCCATTTTAACATAACTATACATAACACACATGCATGTATGTGTATGCAGCAGTTTGGAAATTACTGCTTAAAATAATTATATATATTTATTTTTATGTAATATTTATATTTCTAAAAAAGTTTAACTTTATTTTTTTCCCTAACTGAATCATATTTTAAATGCACTGAGTATAGTTACTTAATAAAATATTCTATGGAAGATTATTTTGTACACTGAATAAATACTCCTTTAAAGGCTTGATTTGTAGTCTGAATTTTCCATATCAACTTCACTGAATGCAAGATAGCCCTGTAGGCAACTTTGCTCTCCCTGTGCCCTGTTTTTCCAATAGAATATAGCTACTTTATACAGATTATTTTTATTATATTCTTAAACTATTTTTTACAAGGAGCACTTTCAGAATGCAACCTTTTTATATAAATATCAAAAAGCCTCCACAGATTTCTTTCTGGATGATCAAAATCTCTTTGGAAAACTGTGTGTTTTGGGGCGATTGCTATATTAGTTTTCATATTTTAATTTTATTGCCAAATATTTAAATACATTTGATAAGTACCAATGCAAGCTGAGGGTCTTAAGAGTGTGTTCAAGGGGATTATGCTAGAGGCCTCAGAATAACTGCCAGATCTGGAGGGATTTCCAAAGCTAAATGAATTTTTAGCAGATTTATAAGAAAGCCTTTTGGAAATATTTTATTAGTTTACTTATTAACCAGAAAATCTGATTTCTATAGTAATATACACTATGAACAATTAACTATTTTCATGAGTTCCTTGTTAAGAATGATGAAGTTTAACTGTAGATTTTATTATTTTTTTAAGAAGAAATCCAAGAACATGAAATACAACTACTTTGCAAACAACAATATGCAATATAACAACCATTGTTGAATTCCTACCTTGTTTTGTGAAATTCTGTATCATTTCTGATCTTTTTAATGATTCTTTATTCTTTTTAAAATTAAAAAAAATTAAAAGTAAAGTAGAATGTCACCACATTCCATTTGATTTATGTTATGGCCTTTGACTATCAAAAACCCAATCCCACGAGGTCTTTATGATCTAAGTCAATTACGAGTTTTTGCCACCTTGTGGTAGTAAGAGGTAAGTTAATTATAAAATTAGTATGAAAGGCTATCCAATGAAAAACATAATGGCCAGATTTGGCTTTAAAATCTATGCATTTTCATCTTTAAATTTTGTTCATCAAATTCATTGTGCAAGCACCAAACTTTCTCAAGGATTAGGAAAAATGGTCAAGCTGAACTGGGATAAGTATCTATAACTACAGGGCCATTTTCATAATCCAGCAGCAGTATTTTTATTACCTTTCGAAAAAGAAAAGTGCAGAGGTAGAGTAATACAAAGAAAACTTATCAAGTTTAAATTTGACAAATCACATGACCAAGAAATATTTTTGAATATTCGCTGTAAGCTGGTAAAAATGCTTTCATGCTTCACTTAATAAAAATGAAAGACAGTCACCATTTATCGTTCATGTTTGCCTAGCAATGCAAAAAGTGATACACAGCTTACACAATTATTTTCTTTCCCAGCTCAGGGACAATAAATCAGAGTACCTCAGTAATCATAGAACAAGGAGATGTACATGCAAAATTGACATTAAAAGTATAAAATGGAAGATGAAAGTACTCCCTGATCCCGTGCTCAAAAGATAGAGCAAACAGATAGTCTAACGTGTAGTCACTCAGGCGTTTTTCTGCAAAGGTAAAGATGGTGATGTGTGGAAAAGTAGTTCATGAATATTTTTCCAGTTTATTCTTTACCTTTTAAGGTTAACTGTGAAAACAATAAGTAAGAAAAAGGCAATATTTTTTTTAAAGCTGAAAAGACAGCATGGAGAGCACGGAGAAACCTCACATATCAACAGCTAAGTGGTTTTCTAAAAAGGTAGTAAGAACGTGCATTGGAGAAAGGACAGGCTTTTGAACAAATGGTACTGGGAAAAATAAATTCCCGCATGCAGAGAAGTGAAGCCAGACCCCTGTTCTTCACCAGTTACAAATCAACTCAAATTAATTACAGACATAAATGTAAGAATTGAAAGTGTGAAACTGCTAGAAGAATCCAGGAGAAATTCTCAACGTGTGAATGGGCATTGATTCTTTGGACAAGACAACACAAGATAAATACAATGAACTGAATCTAAAAGTCTGCATTGCGAGGAAACCCAGGTACAGAATGGAAGAAAATACTGGTGACGTTTTCATCTGAAAAAGGGTGATATCCAGAATATACAGGGAACCCCAAAACTGCAGTAATAAAACAAAACAATTACAAATGGTAAATAGATCTAAATTGACATATTTCAAAGGAAGACATACAGGTACATGGAAAAAAACTTGTCATCGCAAATAATCAGGGAAATATAAGATCAAAACCACCATGCAATCTCAACTTACCCAGTAAAAATGCCTACTGTCAGTACACTAAAGATAACAAGTGTTTCTGAGGATATGGAGAAAAGGGAATTCTTGCACATGATTGGCCAGAATGTAAATTAGTATAGCTACTCTGGAAAATAGTAAGGAATTTCCTCAATGAATGGAATATAAAATTACCATAGAGCCTGGTGTGGTGGCACAGGCCTGTAATCCCAGCACTTGGGAGGCTGAGGCAGGAGGATCGTTGTGAGTTCGAGACCAGCCTGGGCTACAAAGTGAGCTCAAGGCCAGCCCGAACTGCATAGCAAGATCCTGTTCCAGAAAGACAAAAAAAAAAAAAAAAAGCACAAAACAACAACAACACACACACACACACACAAACAAAAAACTCAAAAAACAAAACAAAAAACCCCAAAAAACATACCATAGGATCTAGCAATCCCACTACTGAGTACACATTCAGAGGGAATGAAATCAGTTGATTGCTGCAGGATGCACCAAGGCTGAGAAATGGGACAAACCCAACTCTCTGTCACCCAATCAGTGGGTAAAGCAAATGTGGTCCATGTACAATGGAATGCTACTTGACGGTGAAGGAGAATGGAATCCTGTTATTTGCAAAACCCTGGAAGATTTGCTGATCCTAAATGCAGGAAGCGAGACACGGAAAGACAAGTACCATATGGTCTCACTAAAGATAGACTCGAAAGAAAGTGAATCTCATAGAACCTGGGAGTAAGTGGGTGACAACTAGGGGCTGGAGACACTGGAGCAAGGGAAGCTCGGGGTCTTTGGAGCTTTCTCAGTTACTCCCGCTCAAAACAGGAGGAAAGGACTTTACAATTATGGACCCTTCACACCACTATGGAATTTTGAGTTTTTACATTAATTGTGTCAAAATGCTACTACATTTGTAAAGAAGGAAAGTAAAATACACAGGAGGCGCTGCCAGGTGTTGGGTGCACAAAGAATGCTGGTGAAGTTTCCAAGGTACAGAAGTCATTGGTGGAGACTGACAAGTCGGTAAGCAGGGAGGCTTCGCCTTCAATTGTTTTAAGTTCGCTACTTCTTTAAAATATGAATCATGGCTACGGTTTAAAAAACACAGCAAAGATGTAGTTCAAATACTGGTTACTCATTTTGACATGACCCTATCTTATAATTTCCCTCTTCCTCCTTGTCTATCTTTCTGATATGCCCTACAAAGATTTTCTGATGTCTAAATCACCTTACAATAAGCCAGTCAATGTTTTAAAACTTGAGAAAGTTGGGCCATGGATGGTGGTGCACACCTGTAATCTCGGCACTCTGGGAGACTGAGGCAGGAGGGTCACAAGTTAGACCCCAGCTTGAGCCAGTTTAGGGAGATCCCATCTCATTTATTTTTGAAATAAAAAATAAAATAAAAGTAAACTATGAGCATGAGCTGTATGTCTCTTCTTTCTTGGATAAAAATTTTATGGACAAGAGTGAGTCAGTTTTGGAATAACCACATTAGTCCTCAAACTGAACCATTAGTGGTTCTTTCTTATAAAAATGGGCTCAGAAAGGATACGATCCCAGATATCTATAATGCTAGAGTTTCTATTTCATAGGGAGTAGTTTTTCAACAGTGAAAATATGATTTCCTCATCGCAGATGAGACTGTATTACTATTGTGGTAAAGTGAGTACGTACGTTTCTTTTATCATCAAAAAATTAAGTCAAGTAGGAACTACAGGAAAGTCAAATATGCAGAAGAAATGGATGTTCTAACTATGACTTCATGGATTAAAAAAAATACCATTGAAATGAATGCTGCGGTGTACCACCCAGACACCTCTTCAGGTCTGCGGCCCTCCTTCCTTCTGCAAATAAGAGAGTTGAGAACAGATGGCTTACAAGTGAATTCTCCCTAAGAACTGTCTTCTGCCAAACGCAGCAACTTTGCCCCATGGTGAGCCTCTTCAAAGGCAGCCTACAGCAACTGCCTAGTCTGGGTGGGCCTAAAAGTGCTCGGCCTCCTTGCACTCACTCAGCACAACTTGAAAGGGCCATTTCACTTCCAGAGGTGAGGCTCTGCTTCTCAGTCAAACGTCTCCCTGTGCCCCATCTTGCCTGTCTCACACCCTCGCAAGTGGCAAGTGCTCCTGAGAACACTCGCCAGTAACATTCCTGCATGCAGATTTCTTTCTCAGAACTTTTTTCTAGGAAACTGAGGCTAAGACAAGATGCCATTAGACATTGACATTAGGAAATAATCTCTTTGTAGCAGTTCATTGGGAGTGGAGAATCAATAGATTAGTTAAATTTAGCAAGTCAAAGTAGCAGTGGAATAATACTATTTAAGGTTATAAAATCAATAAATAAGCAAAGAAATTTACTCAAAATCTTACCTCTTGGATTACAGAGTAGAAACACCTACTTTTTCATTATAAGACCTTCTGTTCTAATTAGTAATGTGCATGTATTACTTCGAATTAAGTACAGGAAATTATTTTTAAAGTATGTGTGCTTCTGCTTGCTATTCTTAAAAATAGTATAAAGTTCTATGAACCATAAAAAATGTCAGGGTAGAATTTTATCACGGAGTTTATTACTCTCAAAATGTAATGGAGCCATTTAAGATTTGGTAGAAAATAAACAAGCCAAAGACTACCAAATCACTAAAAGGGAAAGGAGGGCATCCTTCAGGGAGAGTACACTTGCCTAGGATGCATAAAACCATGTATTCAGTCCTTAGTAGTGAGAGAGAAAGAAGGAAGGGAGGGAGGGAGGGAGGAAGGAAGGGAGGGAGGGAGGGAGGGAGGGAGGGAGGAAGGAAGGAAGGGAGGGAGGGAGGGAGGGAGGGAGGAGATAAAGAGAAATGCAAAGAAACTGGTAGCCAAAGAAATTATGGTATGATCTGATTTGATTTATCTCCCACTCTGCTTTCTGACCCTCACAAACCTCATAGACATGGTTAATGTAAGCAACTGAATCCAAAAATTATTTCACATTCCCCTTAATATTTTCCCTTGAAGCTTACAGTCCTATCAGTTGAAAAAACCGTGGCAAAAAGCTGCACAGAGAGCCCAGGCAACTATGCAGGGCAAACTCTCTGTAACAGAAGCTCTTTCTGTCACCCTAGCATTGAAAGCCATCTGGGTTCACCACTTTAAAACATCCATGTTGAAATAAGTGGAAAAAGTCAAAGTTCAGTGTTATTTCTCCAAAACAGATGATGCATTTTTTTGTTTGTTTTCTCTGGTACTGGGAATTGAACCCAAGGCCTTCATGCTGAGCTACACCCTTACCTCCCCCACACTTTTTTGAGACAAGGGCTCATCCAACTGCATAGGATAGGTTTGAACTTGCAACCCTCCTGCCTCACCCTCCCAGAACATCGGTGTCACAGACATGTGTCACCCTGCCCAATTAAGAGGTGATGTATTACTGGGTAGTGAAGTGATTCATTTCATAATACCATGTATATAATAACAACAGAGAGGAAGGAACCATGATAATAACGAGCTCTTGAGAGAAATTGCTGTGTTAAGAAAGAAGATAAAAACAAGTGACATGAGCAAGAGCCTGAAAGAACACAGTAGGAAGAAAAAGAGGAGGGAAAAGCAAAGAAGTGCGCATGGAAAGAGGGAAGAAGAGAGACAGAAGAAGAGAGGAAAGGAACAAGGAAAAGAGCTTGCAGAAAGAACTATGATGATTTGTTCTTCAACTATGAAGAACTTGTTCCAAGTATAATCAATGTAACTTACCTCATTAAAAAAGTCAAAAAAAGAAAGAAACCAACCATTTGGCCAGATCATCTTAATAGATACAGCAAAATAAGTCACTTAACAAATCTAACCTCCGTTTAAAATAAAATGCCCAGCAAAAAAAAAAAAAAAAAA
>PVLD010006069.1:0-104573 GCA_004027595.1 Dinomys branickii | reverse complement strand
GACTAAATTTGCATGTCTGTATATGGGTCCATACATCTACAATTCGAAGATATCAATGGATAAAGCAACAACTACTGTTGAGACCATATCACCTTGTCTATAGATTAGTTGTGATTGTACTATTTTCTATGATAATGGGTGTCTGTTTGTCAATATGTTTTTGTACTTTTATGTTTCTAAAATAAAAAAAAAAAAACAATAAACATAACCACTATGATAGCAGCTTTCTCAACCTCTGAGAGGATGTGTCTTCGATGAGCAATTCCCCTCTTGTCCCTGTTTCTTCTGTTTTTTACTTTGGTCTGGCAAATGAGCCTTGCAGTACCTTGAGGGCCTGAAAGAAATCAGGCTGCAGGCAAGAAAGAACAAGAAGGAAGGTGGACCACACACAGGTTTCCAGTTCACTAGCTTGCCTCTGGTCCTGCAGAATCCCTGGTGAAAGGGAATTTTTCCAAAAGGCATAAACCCACAAAGACAGAACAGAGGAAGGGAGAGTGCGCCCAGGGCCTGGAAAGTGGATGCATAATTGGACAGCTTAGCATGCCCAAGAAGGCTGAAATGTGAGCTAGAAGAGGGCTTGGAAGCTCTGGACACCCCACCAAAGGGCTCAGAACTGGGAGAAACAGGAGCCCCGAGAGTAAGGGTGAGTGGGCTGGAGGTAGGAAAACAGGCTGGAAATCACTGGACATCATTTAGGCTTCCCTATTACCTCCTGTCTCTAGCAGAGGACTGGTGGTTCATCTTCTGGGAAGGGTGAACCACAAGCTTGGGGCTGGGGAACCCCAGTACCAGTCAGTGGTGGGAATCTGCCTTGAAAATGGGGGGATGAGGTTCATATCTGCACTAGAGGCCCTTCACCCTATTTGTTAAAAAGACCTTGGCATGATGGTAGTCAGAATTATACCTCCTGGGCCACAGAACAGAGCTTTGTGTTTGCTGGGTAGTCAACCACCCTAGGAGAAATAGCTAAAGATACTGCAGTAGGGATCACCCCATGGCACAGCTTAATTAAACCACCCTGAGAGAAAGGGTACCAGCAGCAGCCCTCACCATGTCCACTGAGGTTTTGATCATCTTTTCAGTGGCTTTGAATATGGAAAGCCTGTAACGCAAAAGAGAAAGAAATAGGGGGAAACAGGAGAAAGAGCCCCAGAAGAAATGGAAGCAAGCAGGAAGGAACTGAAACAAAGAAAAACATATTATGTCTCCAAAGAGATACGGGAAAATGTAATATCCACAAAACAAGAATAAAGTGCTATAAACGGACATTTAGGGAACAAAAAAAAAACAGCTATGAGAAGTGAAGAATAAGTTTTAAATAAGAAAGAAGGAAGGAAAAGCTTAGTAATACGTTTGAAAGATGAGACTGAGGGACATGCAGTGGTGCCTCAGTTCATGAACTTAATTCTTCCTGTGATTCTGCTTGGAAACCAGACTGGAAGAGAAAGGAATCAGCTTCAATGGTTAGGTTCAGTGTTGACTTTCTGGGGAAATCTGATTTGGTTCCCATCCAATTGAGTCTGTGACCAGAATCATGGAAAGAATTAAGTTCGTGAACCGAGGCACCACTGACCCATAGGGCCAGCCAAGGAAACAATAATGGCATATGCAAAACTGTAAAAATTAGACCAAATAGGAGATCCAACATCTGAACAACAGGATTTCAAGAAAGAATACAAGGGCTGGGTGTACAGCTCAGCGGTACAAGTGCCTGCCTGGCAAGCGCAAGGTCCTGAGTTCGATTCCCATCAAACACCAAAAAAGAGTTAACAAGAAAGAGTATGGAGAACAGGGAAAAAATAAATAACTAAATACAACACCGTAGGCATCTGTATCCGTGGGCTCTGCGTGTATAGGTTCCAAAAACCACCAGTCAAAAGTATGTTTTTAAAAAATTGCATCTGTCATAAATATATAGACTTTTCTTGTCGTTATTCCCTAAGCAACATATAACAACTATTTACATTGAATTTACATGGTATTGGGCATCTTAAGTAATCTAGAGATGATTTAAAGTATACAAGAAGATATGCACAGGTTAAGTGCAAATACTACACAATTTTATGTACATGAAGAACTTGAGTATGGGGGCGGGGTCCCATCATCAGTTCTATGGGGATTCTGAGGAACAATTATTCTCAGGAACAATTCTGAGGAAGAACTGGAGGACACATGTTTCTAGACTGAAAGGACCAACCTACTACAAAGCACAATGAATAAGAAAAGAACCATAAGCAGGCACATCACTGAGAAAACTCAGAGCACAAAAGGTGGACAGAAGAACCTACAAGTTTCCAAGATAACATACGCACAGGTCAGGAATCAGAACAGCAGAGCAGCTCTATCAGCTGAAACCTAAGGTGTGCCTTCCACAACCTGACTTTCGTGTTTCCAGCCCGAAACTCTATTCCTAGCAAACTTCCAATCCATGGTGACACGGAAGATATATTTAAAAATGTAAGAGGTCTAAGTTTTGTTTCTAATGAGCCTTTTCTCTGGAAGTCAACTGGCTATCGAGGAAGCTGCAACATCTGGAGACCAGCGCTCCTCCGTGCGAGCGAGGTGAGGAGGTCAGCGTGCACCTGCGCAGAGCGAGCAGCGCTGGAGGATCCGGGAGAGGCAGCTCCAAGACAAAACCCCTGAGAACCTCCTAGGTCCATGCAGATGGGCAACAACTTGATTCTCAGGGGAAACCGGGCGGGGCTGGTGGCCGGGACGGAGAGAGCTAAGCAAATGGAAAAGAAGGCAAGTAGTGACTCCTAGGAAAGGGGAACCAGAAAGGAATTACCACCGCTGCAGCCTTCAAGGGGCCGCTCTGGGTCCTGCTTACTTGCTCTTCATCACAAGAACCCAGGTTTCAGTGGGGATATTTGGGGAAGGTGAATGAGGGTGAGCTAACTTCTGATAGTCTGTAACGGGAAATTACAAGATGACGCCTATCATTTCATAGCGTTAACAAGCAGGAGTGTATAAAAGAGACTAGATAGCAATGTATGTACCGTGTAACTCTGTCTGTCTGTTGCTCAGGCGTCAGCAAGACTCTAATGGTGCTAGGAAGCAGAGAAATGTCAGAGGGGCGTCGGAGGGCATGGAATACCAAAGAAGTTCTGGGATGGTGGCGGTGGTCAGGCTGTAATACAGCTGCGATCACACAGGCATCTGCACCCTGTGCAGCATGTACCTTCCACCGATTTTTATTTACTTATTTTTACAGAAAACTGAGGCCACATGGAGCCCTCTCTCCTGATAGAAGAGGAGGAGGAGGTTTGGAAGGAGGAGGAGGAGGAAAAGGAGGAGAAGGAGGAGCGGGCCCCAAGGGCTGCAGCACGTTTATTTATTCCCCCAGGAGGCGGAATGTCACGTGAAACCCTTCTACCTAGCAGCTTATCCACGTTGCTTGTCTCAGGTGACCAGTATTCTTGAGACTAGAGCAGTTATTCATGTATAGCATTTTTTTTAGAAAAAGAAAAATCGAAACAAAAGCATATTATTTATTGTTTTAGAGGAAACAAAATATATAGCTAATACACCTGAAATGTAATTTAGTGGTAGAATATTTATACCTAGCATGTATAAAGCTCTGGGCAAACACCTTCCAGCACTGCAAAAAATAAATATAAAACTAAACCGCTCTAGCAGTTGAAAGCATTTACCTCTGAGGAGAGTGGTGGGAGAGGTAGGGACTAATTTTCTGTAGTGAGCCTGGTGGAATTCTTTTATTAAATTATATGTATATAAGCCAGGCATAGTGGCACATGCCTGTAATTCTAGCACGTGGGAGGCTGAGGCAGGAAGATCGTTGCACGTCCAAGACCAGCCTGGGCTACAAAGTGAGCTCAAGGCCAGCCTGAACTACATAGTGAGACCCTGTCTCAAAAAGACGGAAAAAAAAAAAAGTAAATTATGTGTATATAGCTTTGATTTTTTAAAAATGCCAAAAAGATATCACCAGCATGTACAACAGTTGCTTTTTAAAAAAATTTGGTCCCTCTCAGGTGGTGCCGTGTCCATCAGAAAGGGACTTGGCTGGCAAATGCCATAAGGTTACTGCAAGGCTGAATTAAACAGGCTGAGGGCCCAAAGGCCCTACTCCTGGTTCCTCCCTTGTAAGTAGTGGAGCGGGAAGGGCTGGTACCGCCCAGCACCAAGTCCGGTGCTGAGGGCTGGAGGTCGCACAGTGGGCCACACTTGTGTTGCCCAGGGCCCCTGTTGTGAGTGGAGGGTGGGTACCAGGAGACCCTGTGATGCCTGGTGAGCAAGCCACCTTCCCGGCCTATATGGAATCTATGACCGGGGCTCAGACCCACAGACTTCACACGCAGCAGGACAGGCCCTGAGCAACGGCCAAGCCCCTCCAAGCCCAGCCCCGCCCGCTCACCTCGCAGGTTTCGGATGAAGTCCTCGAGCATCATCTTCCTGTCAGGCTTGATGTTGGGGCTGTACATGTCAGTGTTGAGGAGGATGATGGCGAAGGCCAGGATGAAGATGGTATCGGGGTTGTGGAACTGCTGCACCACCTCGGGGTTGCACATGCAGTAGCGCTGGCTGTGGAAGACACAGGGGACCAATCTCGGCCTTGTACCTTGGCGTCGTGTCTCTCAGTCCCCACAGTGGCGCCCACGACCAGCCTCCCACAGACGCTCCACACAGATGTGCTGGTTGGAGTAAGTGAATGGGGAGCATCCCCCAGACGACTCCGTGCTGCTTCTGGCTTGGCGAGCTCGGGGGATTCTGTCCCTCTGTGTCCCGGCCTCCTTTCTCTGCGGCCCACTGCTACTAGACTGCCCCTCGGCTCCCTCAGCTGACCCTAGCATTCCTGTCCCTGAGTCACACCCCCTCTGCTTCCTCTTCATCTGTCCCGAGCTCAGGGGTGCCTGCAGGCGCGGGCAGAGGAGAGGGCTGGGAATGCATCTCACCTGAAGGCCTCTATGAGCCGCTCCACCTTCTGGGCCTCCCCCTGCACGCGGATGTGCGCCTGGAACTTCCGCAGGGCCTCGTCCAGCTCCATGTTGGAGAAGTCCATCTCGTCCACCACACAGCTGAGGGCAGGCCAGGGAAGGGCTGTGAGGAGGGGCTTGGGCTGAGGGCTGAGGGCTGAGGGGTGGGGTGGTAGAGACTTGGACCCCGTGGATAGCCACAAGGGCAGGCGGGGTCTGCCAGCCCTGTTCACACGCAGGGCCGCCCTGACTAACGCAGGAGGACAGAGTTTTTGGTTTTCTCCTCTGTGCTCTGCTCTAATGAGACAGTCTAGTGAGGCACTGACTGTTTTTCCTTTTCTCAGCTGAAGACCCGAGGCCCGGAGCTGTTAACTGAGGCCTGAGACCAGGGGAGTTGAGCTCAGAGCTTCCTGCTCCAAACCCCAACTTCTTTCTCTCCAGCCCCAGAGTATTTCAGAGTTAAAGAAAGCTTTAAAGTGGAATGAGCACAGACTGTGGTCCCTGGAGCTGGCCTTAGTCCCAGCTACTCAGACGGCTGAGGCAGGAGGAGCAGTGGATCCCAGGGATTGGGAGCCTGTTTTTCTCACTAGTTTGTCATTTCCCAGTAAGGTCTCCAGGTGACTGATGTCTCCCTGGTTGTGCCTTTACCCTAGTGGCCTGGGCAGGACCATGTTGAGTGCAGCCTCCAAATGTGGCCCAGCCCTTCCCTCACCAGCCCCTCTGAGAGGCTGGGGCCTCCAAAGGGTAAACGGCAGCTCTGACTCAATACCGGAGGGGACAGCGTGACCATATTCTTGCCCTGGCCCTCCCGCTGGACTTTGACTTTGGCTCCTGGCTCATCTTCTGAAGCCTCGGTTTGTTCTGAAAAGGGAGGAGGTTGGTGTCCTTGCACCCGAAGGGCTCCTCTACCCCTGAAATGTCACCTCTGCCCTCGGAAGATTTGCCCTGAGCGTTCCTCTGGAGAGCACGAGAGGAGCGGGAGGGCATGGGCCACCCTGCCAGTTCCCCACAGCAAAGCTGCAGACCTCAAGTGGCCGAGCACTCGTATCCTTCAGTAGAGGCAGAGCACAGGGCAGTGTGGCTTGCAGGGGCCAGCAGGCTCTCAGGGATGCCTTCTCCCCTTTGGGTCTCACAACCCTTTCCAGTGTCCTCCTTGCAGGGTCCCGTGCAGCTGGCCCCTTGCTGCCCACTACATGGCGCTGTCCATTTGCTCCTACAGCGCCCTGGCAGACGCTGACGCAGCCTCACAGCCCTGAGCACTAATTGCCTGCTCACATGCGCCTTGCTCTCCACAGTGGCCCAGAGCCCAGCACTGCCTCTGATGGCTCAGAAGCCATCTGCAGAGTGGCTGTGCATGGGGGGAAGCGTGCTCTGAGGAGGACCCATTTCCTCTGTGAGCCCAGAGACCCGATTCTTTCAGCACGAGGAGGCCAGGGCTGCAGGGGCCTCTGGCCTCTTCCCTCTCCATATTTTTCTGGGGGAAGGAGAAGAGAGCATCCCCAAGGAATTCGTGAGCGAAGGAAGGCTGAGAGGACGCTGCTCTTCCCTTTCCTCCCCGCTGCCTGAGGGCAAGATCACAGCCATCTGAGTCATAAGCTCACCCTCCCACTGAGATCTGTGAGCCTTGCTTCTTTCTACCAGGCTCCTCTGCCTGAGCGGGAGCGGGTGAGAGGGTGGGCTGAGTGGAGGCAGGAAGCTTGCCAAAGCGTAAGAACTGACGATATCCATGTCTGTGCAGGGCTGGAGGTCCAGCCAGGTGAGAGGCCACACAGACTTCTCAGTGGCCCTTGTTACCCCCACCCTGCAGTTGCCCCAGTTGGAACATGAGATCCAAGGCTGGCACCTCGGGGCCCACATCTGCGGGTGCCCAGAGCCCGGGCAAGTGAGAGGCATTGAGCCACACAGGAGCTGCCTGACGGGGCCACACGGCACAGGGCTCAGAGCCAGGGCCAGCGGTGTGGAGGGCTAGACAGAGAACAAAAAGATGAAGGGACAAAGGGGGAAAGAACCAGAGGAGGGAAGAGAGAAAGAGAGAAAGAGGAGGCCCGTCCACAGGAGGGAGAGAGGGGCAAATGAGACATGGACGGGGAGAAACGGAAGCACAGAGGAGGGAGGGAAGGGAGGGGACGAGAAGGAGACAGGAGACAGATCGATGTGATGACGGGTGAGGACCGTACAGGCGGTGGCCTGGCGGGGAGTGACGGGCGGTTGCCTCCCGGTTGCCTCCCCTATGGGACCCCATTCTTGTGAGGTCAAGCAGGAGGTAGTGGGCCCAGGTATCCAATGCCGACTGAGGGGCCTGACCGCTCAGCGGACCCAGGACGGCCCGTGGCTCTCCACCTGGCACCCAGCTGTTCCCCAGGCCTGACCCCCATCCGGGTATCTGCCCCACCCACCTGGCCCCGTCCTCCCTGTGCACCTGCCTGAACTGCGGTCCTGGTACCTGCTTCCCTCCAGAGCCCTCATGTTCACTCTGCCGCAGAGCTCTGCACATCCCTGACCAGGGACAGGGTGGGTGCCGAGGCCCGGGCACGGTGGGGAAAAGCGGCAGAAAGAGGCAGTAGCAGGGAGGGTGGGATCTGCTCAGCAGGGCGCAGTGGCCTAGTTTCCAGCCTGTGCTACTCAGGTGACATGCAGCATGCTTGGACACGCGTGTGCTCAGCGCTACAGCTAAAAACTCCAGTAATGAGCAAAAGGCCGAGACCGAGGGCTGCCAAGAGGAGCAGCCAGGTGGAAACACAACCTTGCAGGACAGGAAACGCTGGATGAACTCACGCAGGCCATGGGGTGGAGACCCAGGGAGGACCTCCGGGCTGTGGAGCAGGTGCTGCCTCACACCCAGCACCTTGCAGCAAGTGTTCTGAGGACCTTGCATGAGAGTCATAGCTTGTTAAAATGCTGGCCCCTGGCCGCCAGCCCAGAACCAGGGAATTAGTATCTGTGGGGCAAGGCCTGGGGATCTGCACTCTTTACCGGCTCTCCCGGAGATGTTTGGAATGAGCTAAGGCTAGGAGGGAGTTTGGCCACTGGCTGGTTTTAAAATGTGAGTCTCGTAACTCCTGGCAGCAGCCTTTCGAGTACCTGTGTCCTCATCTGGCTACTGGAGCTGTTTTGTGGTGGGCACTGAGCAGGAACGACACACACAGGCCCATCTCCTTCCCTGACTTCTTCCATGTGGTGACGCCGTGAATGTTAGTGGTTGACGGCAAGTGCAGTCCTGGGTTTCTCAGGACCTGGGGGGGAAACTCAACGTTTCCTGGTTCCTCCTCCCCCGTGGAGGGAAAGAGGCTGTGATGGGCAGTGTGGTTCTCCATGAGGCCAGGTACAGCTCTTGTGGAGTTGGGGGTCACACTAGGTGACCTCCTAGTCCTCCATCCTAACTTTGAAATTCTCTGACTTGGGCCTGGGACCTCAGAGAGACGCAGCCCACTCTGATGGCTCTGTGAACAGTGTACACAGCCCCTCCTGCTCAGACTTATATCTCACCACCCCCGCCGCACCTTCTCCACACCCCTCCCGGGGACCCTGATGTATCTTCCCGGCGCAGCCCATATCCCCCTGGGGAAGGAAACTGGGATGGGGACTATCCTCCTTCTTGGCAAGGCTGGTCAGGTGGCCTGTGACATCCATGATTTTTGTCACCCTGGAACTACCTTCTCTCAGGATAAGGTCCAGCCAACCCCGTGACATCTGCTCCCCTCCCTCTGGCCCTCCTCTTTCCTGATGTTTTGTTTTGTAGTATCTAACAGCACTTCTCCCTCACCTTTCCTTGTCACCCTGTGGTCCCTGGGTGGAGCAGAGCATTGACAGTTCACCACATCCTGCTACAGTGTCCTCTCTCCATGCTGATCACTGCCCATTTCCAGTAAGTTGCACAATCGGTCAGTTGCATAACCTGTAAGTTATATAATCACCCCCCCCCACAGGAAGCACAACTGAGACCACATAGGGCTTGCCCGGCACTCCCACACTGAGGAAGAGCAGACTTTTGAGGTTCAGGTTGTGGGGAGCCTCCTTCCCTGCCGAGCCTGGGATAGGGACACAGGGGGGTACAGATCTGAACATTGACTCCGGTTTACTAAGTATTATTCTCAGGGCTTCACTAAGTATGCAAGGAGGTAACTGTCCCCTGTCCAAGCAGTGTTAACTGCTACCCATCACTTTATTACACAGGTAGAAGCTCAGCGCCACTTGGCCTCCATCTCCCACTCTCCACAGCTCTCTGGCTCGCTGGGGGCTGCTACTCCCCCAGATGCATGGTAGTAGACCATGAGGGTCTTAGGGGACAGCTGGGTACAGTCACAGAGGTGCCACAGTCACATGGTTGTATCAGGAGCTACCTGCCTGTTGCCAATCAGAAAGGAGAGTGTGGTCACCTTGCAGCTCAGACCTGGGCAACCAGCTCACAGCAGGGCCCCCTTCTAGGGCTTTCTCTGACCACTGGCAGTGTCTGGCCGCTTGGCCTGCTTTCAACAAACATGTCCCATGAGGCTCCTGCATGCAAGGCAGGGCTAGGGACCTGCTGTGAGGAACAACTAGTGCAAGCTGAGTCTCTGTCCTGGGGAAGAGACAGACACTAAATGCAGAGTCAAAAATAGATCTTTGTAATTCTGACTACTTCCATATAGAGAAAGGTCAAGGTTCTGGAAGAGGACAAAGGACATACATTGTATATTGCTGGATCCATGAAGGCTTCTCTTGGCACAGGACATTTCTGCTAATATCTCAAAGATGAGTAGCACTGACCATGGAAGGAGAAGTGTCAGGGAGAGCTTTCAGATGGGCCAGGATACGGAAGACCCATATGCAAAGGCCCTGTGGTAAGAAAGTCCAAGATTGCACTGTAGACTCAAAGGGAGAATGGAGAACAGGGAGGCCTGGGAGGTGGGCAGAGGTTTGACCTGCCCGAGCTGTAGGGGTTATGAGGACTGCAGCTGATGCTGCACGCAGAGGGATACAATGGCCTGGTGTGATCACATCAGAGGAGTGATATGATCTAGGAGTGATGAATGAAGAGGAAAGATCAGAGAATAAGAATTCGTAAGCCAATCAGATGCTACTACAGGGCCCTGAGCTGGAGGCAAAGGCGCTGGGCTGAGGTAGGAGGTAGGACCGACTGAATCCATGCCTTGCACTACGGCTCAGAGGAGGAGCTGGTGGGCTAGGTGAGCAGGGAGTGCAGGAAGTGAGGGAAGGAGGGGTTAGCGGAGAGTTCCATGGGTGGGCTGAGCCAGTCTGATGCTTTCTGATGAACATGGTATGGGGAGGACACAGTTGCTGGTGGCAGGATTGAGACTCCTATCTTGGACACATTGAGATGTCGTCTCATACGGTTACAATTTCTCCTTCTCTACTAACTTGTGCTCATGGACACCCAAATTGGTGTCTTACAGTTCGCAAATTAGAACTTTGCCCTGACCCGTCATCACTTGCTAGTCACTCTCCCTTTTCTCTTCCTCTTCAGAGCTAAATTTCTAGAAGATGGTCCTTCTCAGGCAGCTTCATTCACTTTTCATCCTCACCAATCAAGCGTCTATCCTCAACACCCGGAGTATTCCATTAAAAATTCTCCTGTCCAGGGCCATGGTGGCACACACCTGTAATCCCAGCACTCCTGGCAGGAGGATCACTGGGAGTTCAAGGCCACCCTGGACTGTGTAGTGAGTTCAAGACCAGCCTGAATTACATAGTGAGACCTTGTCTCAAGAAAAGAAATTCTTGTCTCAAGAAAAAAAATTCTTTTATCAAGGCTGCCACTGGCTACCATTTTGCCATTGCAAATGGACCCCCTCTGTCCCTGTCCCACCAGCCACTTGGCAGCCCCGTCCCTCCCTGCTTGACTCTTACCTCCCTGGAGGTTCCTCTCCTCTTTGGCAGGTCCCTTCTCATCTGCTTTCTCACTTAGGGTGCTCCAGGCCCCTTCCTCCATTAGCAAGCTCTCTCTAGGTAGCTTTATCCATGCCAGTGATTCTAACAGCTACCTACAAGCTTACAACTCTTCTTAGACACTAACTACTCGTTTTTCTTCTCGGTTGATCTACATTGTTAATAAAAGGCTGTTTCAGGTTTGAGGATGTAGCCCAGTGGTAGAGCACCTGTCTAGCATTCACAAGGCCCTCAATTCCATCCAGTACTGAATAAAAAATTAAAAGACCATCTCCAATCATAGTAGTACCAAGTGATGAGGATGTGTGTGAACATCAGCTCCATGCATTTGATTAAATTTGACCAGTACACTTCTGAGTTCTGGGGGACTGAGCACACCTGGGATGCCCTGATCTGAATGTCATTGCTAGGCGATAGTCACAAGAACATACAACATGCTGGCATCTCTTGCAGGCAAGTCAGGTTGCACGTCCTTTGTTTTACCTGATATTTAACAGTTTGACTTGCTTGAGTACACAGTTGACAGTGCTGTTTAATGAATTCCACAGAGGAGATGTCCCCAAAGCCTGCATCTCTACCTTCTTAAAATGAAAACACATGCACGTGTGTTTGGTGTAATCTGTACCAGCGTAGAGAGCCTGAAGCATAAACATATACAGATTCAAAGACCGAGTGTCCCCAGTTCTCGCCGACTCGGGAGGCTGCTCTCTGTGACAGGGCCCCTCTCAAAGGCTCTGTGCTCTGCCTGCTTCTCGCCTTTCGGTGGCCAATTCTGTGGCTCAGACTCTCATCCTGGATCACCACCACTGTTAATGCAACAGCCTCCCTGCCTCCCAACCATCTTCCAGAACAATCCACCCAGGTTCTCCAAGGCCTTCCCACACCCCAATCACAAAAGCCCAGTTCTTCAGCAAAGCCATCCTGGCCCTGTTAGCGCTCGGCTCCTCCTGCCCCTTTCCCATGGTGGCTCCCTCCTGGTGGTGTCTGCACCTTGCACCTGCTGTCCTTTATTCCTGTTTCCCAATCCGAGCCTCACAAGTCTTTGTCTAGTCTCCCTCCACCTCCACCTGCCTTCTGTGAACCCTGGTACTTCTCTCTCTGGGTCAGAACATGCCATGCCCCTGCCTGTCGCCTCCGTGTGGCTCCGAGCACTTTCAGGGTAGGGCAACTCTTCATCTTTGCATCCCTGGTGTATATGTGAACTCAACAAATGTTTCATGGGGTGAATGAGTGAGTGAATGAAAAAGCAACTGAACAAATGAGTAGAACCTGGCCGTGTAGTTGGCTGCACAAGGCCCCCCAGGGACCTATACATTCAGAATCCTGCGCAGTGGCCCAGGATTGGCCAGCCTGCTTTGGTGAGATCATCTGGAACTCACCCTGGGCCTGGACATAGCTGCCCTGAAGATTCCAGATAATGGCAGTGAGGCGGCATGGGGCACGTTGCTTCCTGCTTCCTTCAGCTGCATATGCCAGCGAGCGATGGAAACCCGGCCAACTGGCCCTGGCTAGACCTGTGCCCAAGCGGCCCATCTGGACCTGTCTCAAGAGGTGCTGCAAGATCTGTTTGTGGATCACAAGTTGGTGCAGGTTGTGCTCAGGCTTACCTCCTTCCTGTGAGTTTCTGCAGCTGCTACGGCAAATATCTCACAAGGACCAGCAAAGCAGAAGCACATATGCTCCTGCGTCTGTACAAACAGGTACAGTCTTGCATAAAATTGTTTGTGAACACTGATCTGGGCATGGAATTAGTTTGTGTTGTGGGGAAATGAAGCATCCTCTGTGATCAAAATGAATTTTGTCATCTTAATTTTTTCTCTGTGTGTGTGTGTGTGTGTGTGTGTGTGTGTGTGTGTACATGCGTGCAAGACAGTGTCTGGCAGACAAAGGAGCTGGGTGTGATCTGCAAATAGGTGATGGAACCAGCTGAAAGTTTTAATTGGCCAGAAGAGATGGCAAAGACGTACAGGTGAGGGCCCAGCCGAGTTCTGGGGAGAAGGGCATGGCTGCGCTGTGGAGGAGGCTGCCCTGGGATGTAGGAACTGCATTTATTTTGCATTCTTGGTTAAAGGACTTAATTAAAAATGTTCCCATCCACCAGGGCATTATTTTTGATACTTGGAACTCATAGCACACTCTACAGAGTCAAGACCTTTTTGGAAAAGGCAATGGTGCTAAGGAAATAGGGCAGGAGGAAGCTGACTGGGGGGTGGGGGGTGCTGCTGGTGTCCTGATGACGACATGAGACCCAAGAAAGTCTCCTCTGAGGGGGCCTTGGGGATGATGGTTGCCAATCACATCCCGAGGACCCAGAAATCAAAGGAACACGGTTTCAATTCCCCTACAGATGAGTTTCCTTTGCAGCACTCACCAGCACACCATGGTCAGCAGTTTTCAGACTTTAGCAGGCCTGGGAATCGTCCTAAGGGCTTATCAGCTCCTTCTCAGACTGTTGGGGCTCAATGGGCCTAGAGCAGAGATGGGAGAATTTGCAGCCTAGTACTTGTCCCCATGATGGTGCTGCTGCTAGCTGGGGACTATCCTAGGAGAAGTAAGACTCTACGGCAGGAAGAGGTTTGCGTCTTACTTCCACCCTCTAGTACTTCAGTTCAAGTCAGTGAGCCTTTCTGTGCCTCCCTCACCGACAGAAAGGAGATGATGTCTATTATAGGTAATGGGTCAGGCTGGCTTGAGTTTTAAGAAGATAATGTATGCACAGTTCCAGCGTACAACAGGGCTTGATAGGTGACATTTCTGCTATGCTTCTGGAGACCAGGTCTGAGCCGATAATGTGCCAAGTGAGCAGGTGGATTTGAAGTCCCTCCTGGCTCAGGTATTAGAAATAGCTCTCCGTTACCACAATTAGTTGTGCCTAAAATTATGTCATTAGGTAGTCATCCATTGGTCCTTTAATATATACATACAGCAGAGAGTGGGAATTGATCTGGCTTAGACCTTGTGGGATTCATGAATCAGTTTCTTTTTATCCAGATGAAAGGATCAAAATGTAGCAAATAAAGCAGAGTTGACGAATGGGATAGTCCCGATTCCACTCAATTTCTTCAATTTCTCTGCCTCCAGTTGGGCACTGGTCATTCCTTCTCTCTGGCCTTCATTTTCTGCCTGGTAAGCCAGAGGTCTGGGCTTGCTAACTGCCCAAGGAGTCTCTTGGTGCTGTGATGGGAGAGTGGACATGGATTGTAAGTGCACGCAGATCACATTTCTTGGAATGAAGTGCAGATGCCAGGTGCTTAAGGGGTCATCCTGCCTGACCAGATCTAAGCCATCAGTGAGCTCTGTGACTGTGGGTAAGCTACCTAACCTGTCCGTTCCTCAGTTCCTTTAGCTACAGAAATGAACAGTATTCACAGAGCTGCTGTGGAGACAGAACAAGTGAGGTTTTGTAGGAGAGGCCCCTGGAGCAAGGCCTACTGGCACGCACTTGATGTAAACTGTCACTATTAGATATCACAGCCGGCTTTCTCACCACTGACTTTGTGGGAAACATCAGGGCAGGGTGACTCCATGAAAGCCAGTCCTAGAAGTCGCTCTTCAGAGAGTGGTCAGTCAGAGCCACAACTGATGTCTCACAGAGACTGAGACTTCTCCAGAGCTGAAGCCTGAGTAATCAGGAAGAGGTGGTTGGTAGGTCATTGTGTGTGAAACCCCAGTTTCCATGTTAAAGTGACCATGTCAAAAGGACTGTCAACCAGGGACTTATTGGGGACCCCAAGATTTCCACACTTAGAGGCAAGGGAATTCTCAAATCTCACAACCGTTTACTGTTCAGAAGAGTCCTTTTCCACTTGTGGTATAGGGAGACATGGGAATGTGGGACCTTGGAAAGGTGAAAGGTCAAGGCCATAATCCCAAAGATGCCACTTTTTTGCAGGGTGAAGTGCCAAAGATGGAACCCATGGCCTTGCACATGCCAGGCAAGAGCTATACCATGGAGCCAGCCCCCCAAAGATGTCACTTTTTGAAAAGACACTCTCCTTCCATCCCAGTGTAGTAGCAGGGTGAAGTTTTCAAAGCAGTGGAAGTAATATCAATACTGTGCCTGCTTATTCCAGGCCTCTTTTACCTTTCCTCCATACTCATGAGGGTGCGCCTCCTCTCCCCTTCCTTATGGGAATCCTTGGGAAAAAGGTAATTGTCCTGAGATTACACATAGCACAGTGGGCAGGATGTTCTCCAATTTCTTCCTAGTGATGAAAGGCTAGAGCCTTCCAGACAGCTGAGCTTGACAGACAATCTGTCTTCATCTCAGAATGTCCCTTAAGAAGAACAATCTGTTACACTCTGGCCAACACGTTTTGATGGAAATGAAATAATGAAATCTGACCCAAATGTCAAACTGCATCTTCGGATTTCATGAGGGATAGAGTAGATACAGCAGGGAAGGGGCATCCAGGAAACTTAACTGCTGGCAGATCAACCCCAAAGCTGCCATTGATACACTTTTGTGGCGATGACAGATACTGATGCCCTCCCCGTGTATGTGATTCACATCGGAAAGAATCATCCAGGCTGGAAAAGAGATCACTCACAGCCAGCACGGAACAGTCCCCATCCGCCAGCCTTCAAACCTGCTCAAGCGTATGTTTTGGAAAGAACTAGAGCAGAGCCAAATTTGCCAGCCATGTGGAAAGGGTGAAGGGGGTGCTTCCGGCCCCCAGGATCAGGAGCTGGCTGCTCTCTGGCTCCCAGGGCTGGATCTGGTGGGGGGTGGGGGTTGGGGTGGGTGTCTCTCCTCAGCATAGAGAGGGGGTTACCCTCGGGGTCAGGGTGGTCCCCAGAATGAGCGGCCTTGTCCCTCAGAAAACCCAGCAGGTTGTTCTCCGGTGAGTACATCGGACTTCAAACCAGACCTGGGATGTTCAAGGTCTCCCTGTGTTGAGGCTGCTAATGCCTCGAGATTTCCAGAGGGAAAGAGAGTTAACAGAAACAGCTACCAGTTACAGAGAACTTCCTAAGGGGCAGGCACTGAGTCACTCTCTTCACACACATTTTAAACACTTAGTTCACAGAAGACCAGTGCTATCATTGCCCCTTCACAAATGTGGACACTGAGGCTGATTTTGCTTTCAAAAGCAAATGAACAACTCTCGGCAGATAAAGCCTGCACCGAGCATGGCCCTGTGAGTCCTGGATGTCTTGTATTCTTATTTGAAAAAAATCTGATGGAAAACATCCCTCTTGGAATGTGTCTCCTGTGGAAATAAGCCCCCAAAGGGCAGAGATGTCAGCTTCCAAGTGCGTGGAGGCCCCAACTTGGAAAGCAAAGGTCAGGACACCATGATGCACAGGCTCCGGCCTGCAGCAGAGGCAGGTTCCGTTCTGGCTCCGTCTCTTCCCCTGCCCCAGCAACACTGGAGTGGTCCCTCCGTGCTTCAGAAGAGGCTGCAGCTCCATCCTTACCTGGCCGCTTCTCGGGAATGCTGTGGCTTGGGTTGTCTCTGTCTCCTGGGGGATGGGCAATTTACATCCTTTTATTTGGAAAGCAGCTTGGTACAGAATGGATGTGACTTGCTGAATGCCACCAGGCGGGAGCAGGGGAGCCTCAAAGAATCCCAACGAACCCAGCCCCATTCTGGCTTTGCTTCCTCCTGCTTCTGCTGATCTTCCTGCACGTCCACTCTCACACAAGCTAGGCGGCCATGAACTTGGGGGAGAAGGACCACATCAGCGTCAGAATCACGGTCTGGTCCCGAGGCCAGGATGTCAGAGGCCTGTGAGCTCTTTGCTTTCTTCCTATGCTCCTTCCTGATGTCCAGGCCTGTGTCCCCTCACACTATGAGCCACTCCTGTCCTCACATATACTCGTAAGATGCCCAGCCCAGCACTACTCTCAGTATGTGGTCGGCACTCGGTGTTTGTCAAATGAATAATAAACAGTCATCTCATTTTCCTCAGCACAGGTCTGGAGTCTTAGGCTTTCTCTGAGATGCTGTGGGAGGATGACAAAGGCTGGCCTCAATGTTTGGGCCAGATGATTCTCCATGACTGACTGCAACCAGTGAGTGACAAAGGCACTAAGAAAGGACATAGATTCGCAGGACTTGGAGGGACTCTGAGATCAGACTGCTCAACCCTCTCATTTCACAGACAAGGAAACTGAGGCCTAGACAGAAGAGACTCTCCAGAGCTATTCGGTATGTAGATCCTGGGAGGAGGGCCAGCGCTTTAACCCTCACCCAGCCATTTCTCCTATTTCCTGCCTTCTCACTGGAAAAGGTCACCACGGCAGAGCGCAGCTCACCCAGTCCCACCCACCCGCTGACACAGCCCAGCTCCACGCCTCCCGGCACAGGTTCCCCAGTCCAAGTCTGCAGTCCGCTGCCCCCGCACCTGCTCCCCGGCCAGCTCGCTCCTGGCTGTCTCGGCCTCCCCCACACTCAGTCTCCCAGGGAGGATGGCAGTTAGTTTTCCTTGTGCTGCTCAGCCTGAACTTGGCTGGCAAAAAAACTGTTCCCCACACACCAGATCAGTGTGGGCCTGGCAGTTAGAACACAGGAACCGGCCACATAGAGGCCGAGGACAACAGAAGAGAATAGCACAAGCCTGCGGGGGCCACAGGGCCCCTCTTGTCCCCAGAGCAGAGAGATGCAGGGTCACCCCGGGGTGTAGGAAGTGAGTGGAATGGGAGGGGCAGAGATGGGACAGACGGAGGGGCGGGTGGGAAAGAGGAAAACACGCAGTAGTTTTTCTTCCCGTGTTCCTGGCTATGTGCCAGACTCCTGCATCATCCCCTCCGGGCACCCCCTCAGCAGGGTGGAGGTGAAGAGACACAGGAGAGAAGGGAGATGAGAGGGAAAGAGGGTGAACCGGGGATGCGGAGGGTTTATCAGTTTGATTTCCATCTCCAGGCATTCGGCTCGTCCAACCGGTCTCCACTTCCCACTGAGTCAGAAGGAGGAACCTCGCATCTCTAGCAGCCTGCAGGGATTTGGAGGTCCCTCTGCGCCCTGGCTTTCCCACCTGCACTCAGACAGCCACTCATCCTTGAACTCCGGGATGTGGCAGGGTCTGTCCCCGGAGGACAGAAGCAGCCCTGGCCCTCCCTCAGCAGGGCCTTGATGCTCCGGAGCAGATAGAAAAGGAAACTCTTCTGCTGATTGTTTCCAGAGAGAAACAGTGCTGAGAAATGGGGGAGGACCGTTCCCCATAGCAGGGAGCTTTAGGTAAGAGGGAAGTGAGCCTCGTCGGCCAATGGAAGAAACCATACTGGGGAGCGGCAGGTCCAGGTCGCCTTCGGGGCCTTACCATCTTTCCGAAGCGGGGAGAGCCCTGCCACTCTGCTGGAGGAGCCAGCCTGAAGACAGTTTCGTTTGGTGCAATTTCGTTAGTCGATTTATCTTTATGGAAACATAGTATTTCCTTGCTCTCAGAACCTTCAGTATAGCCCCTTCTTTTTGTCTTCATGTTTTGTCTCCGCCAGTGTGAGAATGAGCCCGGGGATGGGGTTCTAGGGCGTGGACAGGTGGGCAGGAGGGAGTTGATTGGGACCCTGCACTGACACATTCTTCTACATGTCTGGCTCTTTCCCTTGTACTGGCTGGTGCCTAGGCGGACTTTTTGTCTCCTTTGATAGAAAGCACCCTGGCGCCTGCAAAGGCGCCTGGCCCCCAAACCCTTAATGAATGTTCCCCAAAGCGAGGCAACGGCTCAGTCCAGTAAGGACGATTGGCTAAAGACCACGTCACTCTGGCCCGCCCACTCCAGCAGCCAATCAGAAAGCTGTCAGGGCGGGAGCGACGATTTCGCGCGGGGAAATTGCTGAGACTTTGGAGGTCCTGGCTGAGGTCCCGGGATCCTGGGCAGGAGGGGTGGGAATGAGGGAGTGTGGGGCGCCCGGAGCGTGGGGCACTCACTCCAGCACGTCGCGGTTGAACTGCTTCTTGCTGTTGCCCAGGAACTCTCCGACCATCTGGCGGCTGAGGCCCTTGCGCTGGAGGAGGAAATGCGCCACGCCAATGGGCGTGTCAGGGATGAAGCCGCGCGAGATCAGGAACTGGATGCCCTTGTCCGGGTTTCTGGGGAGGAGGATGCGCAGGGAGAAGTGGTAATGAGCTCAAACAGCCTGGGACTTCTGTCCACCACGTCTTCCAGCCATGAAACCCGTAAAAGAGCCTAGAGGTCCTTGGAAGCCGAGTTCCCAGGACTCCTACCACGCAGACGCCCCCGGGCAGTACCTCTCACTCCTCACAGCGAGAATGCGCGGGGGACTGGGATGCGAAGGGACTGGCCCCTCGGCCCCTGCCTTGAGGTCTCCAGGTCCGCCAAGGAAGCCCTGCCCTCTGCCTTTGTCCTGAGGTCATTATCAGGTGCCCGTGCACTGGAGCCTGGAGAGGGTGAGGGACACGGACCCGAGCTTCCTTGTGCATGGAGGGCACAAGGATCCTGCTGTCCAGGGGCCCCTATCCGGGCGTGAGTCTGTCTGTGTGGGTGTGGGGACTGTGTCCGAAGTGCACCTGTCTGCAGACTAATGGGCCCTCCCTGAGCTGTATCGTACTGGGCCCAAACAGACTGAGGGTAAGCGCTGTGGAGCTTGGATAGCGCTCTGACCTTTCAGGGACAACCGAGCATTTTCTTGCAAATCATGTTTATTGCGTTTTACAAAAGCATCTGCCCTCAGCCTGTGGGGCGGTGCGAACTGGCCTTTCCCTAGAGGTGATCGAAGAATCACTGTTTTGAGGGATGTGATGTTGGTCTGAGTTTCTGTGTGCATACGGAAGTGATCCTGTGGATGGCTAACGGGTGGGCAGGGGTGGGCAGGGGTGGGCCTGTGCTCACCCGGAGAGCAGCCTGGTGTGGGGAAAAAAAATAGATTTGAGGTCAGGCAGCTCTGGCTTCAGCTGGGTCTGCCTTGTCCTAGCGGTGTAACAGGGTGCAGCGTGCTTCGCTTGTGTGAGGTGTTTCCTGTCGTGTAAAACGACCGCAGGGCCTTTGTCAGGGGGCTGTGAGTGGCGGGGAGGTCTGGCGGTCAGGTGCTGCGTCTTACCCATCTTTGTGGTCCCAGATCTCACAATCAGTAAACAGTAACTGAATGAGGAAATGAACACACATGTTGGCAGGAGACATACGGCATTCTGGGCCCAGAACTATGAAGGGAAAGGTGGATGTAGCGGGAGACAAGGGCCGTAGGCACTTTACATGTTGGGGACAGGAGCGTGCCTGGTTTTTCCTGCTTAGGCTGGCTGTATACATGTGGTTTGCAAGAAACGGTCTGACCGAAGTCTTTGAATTGAGATAGGCATTCGCCTCCCTCCATCCGTTCCTCCGTGCTGTTTCCATTCTGTCTCTGCTTGCTTCGCATTCCCTTCCTTGTCTCCTCCTTTAATCCTGCTTCCTCTCGTGTGCCTCCCAGAATACTTACACTGTCTCCCCTCTCTCTTCACCCAGCCCCTCGTGTTTCCGACCTCAGGAAGCACGCTGTTCCCCTAACTTCACGCTGTTCCCCTAACTTCACGCTGTTCCCCTAACTTCACGCTGTTCCCTTAACTTCACGCTGTTCCCCTAACTTCACACTGTTCCCCTAACTAACTGCACGTTGTACGCCAACAAGCTTTGCGCTGTCTTCATGCGGCTGCGCTGCTGCTCACTCGGCCCTGTATTTTCTTTCCCAAATTTCCCGCTTTTCAAACCCTCACTTCCAGTTAAACAGTAATGGCTGTGAAAACCTACGTTTGATGTGCTATTTTCCCCAAATGCTTCTTAAATCCATAAGGGAAAATAAAACGTGTACTTTCGAAACATTATCCCCGGCGTCAGGAGCCGCAGGACCACCCTGGAATGAGGTGGTAAATTGCCGGACCTCCTGTGCCACAGGGAGGCGGTGCTCTGTAAATTCTAGTCCCTTCTTACCCGCTCCCTCCGGTCTTTCCCAGGCCTCCCGCTCCCCGGGCTAGAGTGCACTCACATGTTGAAGAGGTTGAGGCCGATGCGGTAGAGCCGCTTGCGCAGGGTGTCGGTAGAGAGCGTGGGCGACCTGCAGCTGGCCGGGTTTTCGCAGTGGTAGCGGGGCAGACTCAGGATCATGGCTTGCAGGGCCTCTTTGGAGGCCGCGGCCGATGCCTCCGAGCCGGACTTGGCCGATTTGATAAATGTGGTGCTGCTGCTCGGCTGCGCACGGCTGTCACCTCCCTCGGCCTCTGCCTCTTTCCCGGCCTCCCCGGCCTCTTCCTCTTCTTCCTGTGCCTCAGTGGCCACGGCCTGCTCCACCACCGCCTCAGCGGCCACTGGCTGATGGGGGTCAGGGGCCTGGCTGGCCTCTGCCTCTGCGCCTGTGTCCTCTGGGGGCGCGTCCCCCGGGCCCGGCCCCCCGGCAGGGACCTCAAGGGCCTCACCCTGCTCGCCTTTGCCGGCTGCGGGCTCGGCTGTGGCCTGAGCTGTCTGCACGCCCAGGCAGTTGGCCACAGACAGAGCCGTGGAAGAGGAAACAGAGATATTCTGGTTGGCGATCTGCACCGTGACGTCCCGGAAAGCCATCATGAGGGTGCCGCCGTGGCCCTGGGGCAGGCCGGCAGCCTCTGCAGCCTCATCCCCAGGCCCTGGGCCTGCACTCTCAGGCTCTTGCATCTCGACCTCCAGGCCAGGTTGCCCTGAGCCGGCGTGCAGGGCCTGGTGGATCTGGTAAGCGCCGCTCTCCTGCAGGGAGCACATGGTCTTGAGGCTCCAGGTGCTGAGGGCATCGTCAATGGACTTGGCCAGGGACTGCACCTGCTCGGTGAAGGAGTCCTCCAGCTCTGTGAGCGTGCCCGCGAAGGTGGGCGGCAGGGAGGGCGAGCGCACCAGTGGCAGTCCCACGAGCCCGTAGCCTTCCATGAGCGCCTTCTCGGCTGCCAGGCTCTCGGCGGTGGGCGCCCGCGCCTTGCGGAGGGATATGCGCCGAGGCAGGCGGCTCTCCAGCAGCGAGTTGCGGATCTTTTCGAAGTTCTTGCTGAGCTGGTACTGGCGAAAGGCGGTTTGGATGGTGCAGGCGGCGCGCCGGGACACGAGGTGGCCCCCGTACTTGTGCTCTAGCATTTCAATCTGCAGCAAGGACAGAGGAGCAAGGGCTCGGTTAGGGTAGGATGTGACACGCCCCCGCGGTGGGGTGGGGGCCAATGCCTGCAGCTGCCTGGCCCACCTTTGGCAAGGACTACTGGGGCTCAGGTCTGATAACCCCGAGCGAGCGTGTCCTGGCCTGAAATCCCAAGTCCTTGGCAAGACTCTAGAGGGTCTGGGTGAAGAATTCCTCCCAAGAGGCGCGGCAGAGGGGAGTTGCTGGTGGTGCTGTTACAGCTGCTGTAGTGGTAATTAAAACGTGTTCACCTCAGAAGTGCAAACAGAAGTATTTATAGGTGAAATGCATGTTTGATTTGCATTAAAATACTGTAAATTTGCATTGGAAGGGTGAGAGAACATTCATATTAATAAAAATATTAACAAAAATGGTTGGATCTTGGTGGTGGCTGTATGAGGGTTTATTACACCGTTATTTCTATTTTGGTACGAGCTTTAAAATAATGAACAGTGAACTATGAAACAAAAATGTTTCTAAAACCCCCAAACAAAACACCTGCTGTCTCTGTCTCTGCCCGCCCCCTGCACTGGGGTCCTTCCCTGTTCTCGGGAGCATCACGAAGACTGGGAGCAAGGTTCGATCATCTGTGCTCTCACAGTACCCAGCTCCTGCGGTGTGGCACGTGCTAGGTGCTCAATACCTGTGGACTTCATTAAGAGTTGTGTGAAGTCTCAAGAGTCAAGCCCCTCGGGCCACCACAACTGAGAGTTCCACAATTCAAGTTGCCTCTGGTGTCCGCAGGGGGCATTTTCTAGCCGGGGCAGGGCCTGGTGGGGGTGGCCTGGGGTTCTCACTTAGGCACGTCTGGCCCCAGGAGAGCTTGACCCTGGGCTCCGGGAGCCTTGCTCATCTCCTGTCAGCCCGTAACCCCGTGTGAGGCTGTTTCTCTGCTTGGGTTGCTTTGTTCTTGCTTCTTCTATATTAAACTTCTCAGGAAAGGCATTCCCCTGAGAAACGAGTGACTGGTACTGTTTAATCGTCATTAAACCAGCGGGCTTTGCAGTTAAATAAGGAACAGGCAGGGCTTACACGAACAGGATGGGGTTGACTGGCAGCAACACAGACCGGTTGGTCCTTAGAGAAGTTTGGGAAGTGAGACAGTGTTCGTGGGCACCGAGGTGATGTCCTCTCACAGCCATTCCCACCGCTTACACATGGTTTCACTCCTGAACTAAGAATTGGGGGAGGTGGGGTGACAGCTGCTGCTCAGGACAAGAACAGGACCGTTCCCGTGGTGCAGGGGTCATGGTGGGAGGGGTGCAGATGGGAGGGCGACCTTCATCCCTCGGTACTACTCTGCAACCTGCTTCCTGCTCTGCTTGGCCCTTTAAAGGGTGCAGCTAGGGTGACTGCCCTAACCCTTATGATGCTCTTGGTTCCCTTCTCCCTACAGGGAAGATGGTGCCCCATATTGGCTCAGCAGAGACATCCTCAAAGCCCAGGAGGCCTCACAGACACAACCCTATTCCTCAGGGACAATCCCAGGTGAAACGGGACATCTCCAGTGCTTTCCTCCAACCCTCCCAGCTGTGCCATCCAGTGGCACCCCTGTCCCCAAACCTAGAGCATCATGCTGTCCCCCCACCCTCCCATCCAGGCCTACTCTCCAGGGATAGTTGGAGGCTTATTCAGGTGAAGGATAGATGGTCTGTAAGACTTCCTGTGTGACTTCTGTCAGAAGTAGCTGTAGTTCCCAAGGTCCAAAGTTCTGAGCAGCGTGAGGAGATCCTGCCAGTGAGTTTTGATTGAAAGGTCTTTAAAGTGCTCTTAAAAAATCATAACAGAAGGCTGGGGATATATAGCTCAGTGAGGTCGTGAGTTCAATTTCCAGTATCCCCCAAAAATCATAAAAAGAATGGGACTGGGGTTGTAGATAAATAATAGAATGCTTTCCCATCATGTGTGTGACACCTTGGATTCCATCTCTAACACCACGCAAAGCCAACCAATCAAACAACAGCAAAAACAGGTGTATTGGCTATCTACTGCTGTGTAACAAATTATCATCACCTTAGCTGCTTTAAAACAGACCCATAGCCCGGGATATAGCCAGGGGCACAGATATTTTCCCATACTTCTGTAGATCAGTAGCCTGATCACAGCTCATCTGGGTTCTCTGCCCAGGACATCACCAGGCTGAAACCAAGGTGTCAGCTGTGGCTGAAATTCATCTAAGGCTTGAGTATTTCTCTCAAGCTCACTGTCATGGGCAGAATTCAATTCCTGGGAGAGTAGGACTGAGGCCCTCAGTTACTGAAACCTGCCCAGGCCACACAGCCCTTTCCACAGCATGGCAGTCTTCCTTCAAGGCCTGCAGGAGGTCGTCTCTCTGAGGCTTCACCTCCTTTTACAGGTCTGGCCCACCAGGATGAACTCCCTTTCCATTAACCGAGTCAACTGGAGATAACTTTCAAATCCATTGGAACCACAGTGGACATTTCCTATCACTAACCACAGGAGTGCCGTCCATCACAATCACTAGTCCTGCTCAAATTTGAGGGAGGGGGTTGTACAGGGTGTGTATACCACGGGAGGATCTTGGGCTCTCTTAGAACCCTGCCTAGAACCCTTGCCTGTGGCACTGGGACAGTTGCCCACTTGGTCTGGGTCTAAGTAGGATCTCACGCACCCTGAAAAAACACAGATATCCATCTCAGAGGCTCTCTACTTCTGCAGAAATTCTGCTAGAAGGAAGAAAGCACTGTAGTTGGGATCCTTCTCTCTGCTGATGTGTATGCCGAGGCCTGAAATGGAGATTTGGCCTTGGGCTGGACGGGCATGTCCTCTGAAGGACAGTGTAGAGGGTGAGAGGAACTCATCACTAAAGCTGCCTCTTTCACTTCTAATTTCTGTCACCCTCTTACTTCTCCTCAAGCACCATGAGAACTGACAGGAGGCCCAGAAGTTACTCTATCCCTGTCCTTCTAGGGAAACTCACACCCAAGAGCATTCTTTTCAAGTTATGAGATGCTACTGGCAACTGAGAAAAGTTCAGAAGCCCACTGCCCCTGCCTGAGACGTGTGACACAGGAAAGGGGTCTCTTCCCTTGGCACAGCACCCTCCTGCGTGGAGGCAGCTGATTGGCTGAGATAACCCTTAGGAGGCTTCTCCTACTGGTCGGCGTCATGTTTCACTGGAGCAGAGAAGAAAATCAGATTTAAAATTCTTGTAATTCTCTATAATGGTTGTGGTCATTATGTATACGTACACTGTACCAATATATTTAAATAAACTAAAAATAAAGTAACATTCTTGTATCTGTCCCACCAGGTTCCCCCTAGACGTTAAGCCTCAGGGAGACAGAAACTTTGCATTACTTTATTATTACTTTATTTCCAATATTTGGATGGTGCTCTGCACACAGTAGGCATTCAATGAATATGTACTGACTAAACTAAAGCGTTGCTTGCAGAGTTACCTTTGTGACTTTCAAACAGAAAAACTTCCTCATCGGACTCGAGCAGAGAACTCACTCCTCTCCTCACCTGGCATCCTCTCCACTCTTCCTGGCATTTCCCACTTCTGCCTGCTCCCTCCAGGCCTGGGAGTTTAACCCAGGGCTTCACTCATGCCAGGCAAGTGCTTTACCACAGAGCCAGACCTCCACCCCCAACCTCATCCTTCTGCTTGGTGTCTTGCCACCGACCTGCAGATACCTTCCAGATCTCCCCAGGCTAAAATATATCTCCACTCGACTGCCCTGCCTGTGGGGCACTTGCCAGGTCTGTGTTTCTCCTCCCACTGAGATTCTTCCAAAACGAGTGTACCCTTCCCCACCTCCAGGAACAGTGGCAAACTACCACTCTGGTGCCACACGGTGACCTCTTTGCCCTCTGGCTCCTGCTCCCCCTGGATCTCTGAAGTGGGCCTCAGCGAGGTCAGCAAAGGCCTTGTCGCTGGATCTCATAGCCTGTCCTCAACCTCTCTCCTCACTGCAGCTTGCTTCAGCTCTTATGACCCTGTCTGGCTTGGTTGTCTTGTTCCCATATAGCACCTCAGTCTTAGACTATGGCCAAAAAGTCCCCACTTGTGCTACTTACAAGTCACAGATGCACTGTCTTCCATTCCCCCCTGCATTTTAATTTTTTCTCCTACCTTTGTGGACCTCCTCCTTGACTCCCATGTTGGAAGTCACTAGAGCGAATCTAGTAGTTGATAATTAATAACTAGCAGAGAAATTTCTCAGGCAGAGCCTTTGTGAACACGCAAATCATATTCTACAGGTTACTATCTCCTTACCCCTCCCCTGCCTTCCCCCAGAGAACCTCAAAGGAAGTAGGAAAGCCTTCTCCCGGCTTTGCACACCAAGCACCTAGTGGCCTGCCTGCGTCCTCCCTGCCCAGTCAACCTCACCCCCAGCCCCTTGGCCTGCTCTGCCCGTCCATACTAGGCCCTCCTGCTCAGCCTCCCCAGCTTGACCCACCCTCACCCGCTTCCTTCGCGTACATGTGGTCCCTTTTCTCAGGACCCGCGGCAGGACCATACCAACATGCCTCTTCCATGAAGCCTTCTCCCTCCCCAGCCAGACAGGACCCCTGCCGTGTGCCCGGTACTGAAGGCTGTTTCAAGCATCTATCTGACACTCAGTTTTCTCCGTGATTCTTTGCTGTATTTATCCCACGCAGCCACCCCTGTTCATCCTTCCCTCCCCCAGATCCCAAAGGAGCACAGGTGATTGGCAACATCAGACAGGGCTTGGTCATCCTCGGATGCCTGGATAGTCTGTGCATGGTGCCAGCTTGGAGCAACTGCTCACTGGAAGGGATGTGAACTTCAGTTACTGGCTCATTACCTCTTATTCCAGCCCTAGCACAAGCATCTCCCTAGCACCGCCTCTGCCTGCGAGCCCGTGCTGCACAGTCCCACCGTTTCCTCTGTCCTGCACCGCCCACCCTCAGTGCTCACTGTCACCTCACTGCTCAGAACCCCGGCACTCATAAACTATCCCACCGAGGCGATGTAGATCCATCCGCCGCTGCATCCCTTGTGCCCAGCTCTGTGCCAGATCCATGGTTGGTGCTTAGTAAATGTTGTGGACATGAAATAAACTGAGCTCTCTCTTATGCCCCAAGGAAAATAAAAATCCAGTCTCTTTCAGAGCCAGGCTTGGAGCCAAATGCTCCATCCTTCCTTCTCCGCTGTGTTCCTCCAACCGCATTCTCACAGGACTGGGGACTCAGCAACACCCCAGGTCAGCACCACTCCCCCGCACACCCCAGCCAGACCCTCTGGCCCCGCCTTCCAGATCTTGTTCTTAACCCGGGCCAGGTCAGAGAGCTGAGAGGTGGCTGTGGGAGGGAGGGGGCTCTGGGGCTCCCCAGCCAAAGAGCAGCCCTCTGCATTTCTCCCTCACCCCATGAATCATGGGTAATTGTGGACTCACCTCTTCCCAAGAGAGCAATCTCTCAGCTTCTGCCAGAATCACTGGAGGGGGCTGGGGGCGGGAGGGGGGAGTCTCCAATGAGCCTCTCAGTGTTAATTAGAACATGCTCCCTCTTTTCAGGGTACTGCAGCAGATGAGCTTGCCAAGGGCTGCTGAGCTGGCTGCCAAGTCAGGGAATGGGGATGGGGCAGCTAGCTGGGGAGGCAGAGTGCCGAGGAGTGTGGGCCGGGTGTGTGAGGGGCTTTCAAATGTGAGCAAGGATTTCCTCTGATCCACAGTTTTTCCGCTGAGAACACTGAAACCTTGTAAGCATAAGTGTCTAGCAGTTAGCAAGGCAAATCCTCCTGACCTGAGGCTGTGAGGCAGAGTCTGAGGAGGAAGAGGCCTACCGGGAGCCTACAGGAGGCGGGGTCCTGCGTGGGGCAGGGCTGTGGCCTCCTAGAGCAAGGGCACTGTGTCTTCTCCGTGCCCACCTTGAAGCCTACTGTTGGAGGCATGGTAAGTACTCCGCATGGCAGGGCACTGATGGCTACCCTTGGGGATCTCTCCCAACAACTGCCAGGCAGACATGGGGCACACTGTGGCTCAGCTGGTACCAAAGTCACAGACTGCCTAGCACGAGGCCCAGGGCAGAACAACTACACAGCGCAGTTCTCCGATGCTAAATGCCACGCCTTCAGCACCTTCTCTGCAGGCTGGTACCCTCCATGCTCAGGTGGAAATCTCATCTTGGAGTGGGAAGGAGCCCAGAGATGCTCTGCTGCATGTAACCCTTTGGCTCACAAATGAGGAAACTGAGGCTCAGAGAGGAAAAATGGTTTGGAAATGTAGCCAACGTCTGTTCCTTGGAAAGGTGGTCTAACATTGGGGTTAAGGTTGTGACGGTCAAGTCCTGGCCCTCTGTTATGGTTTCTGTCTAGATGTCCCCCAAAACCTCATGCAGTCATGGGGAGGGAGGGGCTTTTTGAAGGTGGCTGAGCCTAGGGTTTGCAATTGATTCATGGTCCAGTGCTGGGGTTAAGGGTGTGAGTGCTATACCCGCCCTAGGGCAGGGAGCCTACATGTAAAGGACAGAAAGAGGCTTGTCCTCTCTCCCTCTCTTGAGTCTGGACCTGAGGCTTGGGCATGAGGGAGTTGTTGGGAAGGTGGCTGTTCTCAGGGGACTGTGCCTTCTGTCTAGGACCCAACTTGGGGAGCAGGGCCTGGATGCCCCTGAGCACAGCTGTACGCCCCTGGGCTTGGCCAGCAGAGAGCTCTGCAATGGGATAGCTCGCTGAGCAAGAGCGGCAGAGGAGTCTGAGTGAGTTTGAAAATCACACCCTTCATACCCTGTTATAGCTACTTTCCTCCAAGGCCCCCGAAGGACCATGCATGCTCTCTTTCTTCCCCCAAGGATTACTGTGACAGGAAGTGGAGGATGACAGAGTGGTGCAGGAGGACCTCATCCCATGGGGAGGGGCCCTGGGAAGCAGGGAAGCTCATTCGTTTGCTTGCAGTGTTCATGGGAGCCTTTCCTAAGTTCCAAGGGCTGTGCTGATGCAGGAGGACAATGGCAGGTAAGAGCAGGGCAGGGCAGGGCAGCGTCTGGTGTACAATGCTACAACCTGGAGGTACCCAGTGCAGTCTGCTCAGTCCTGCCACAGCCCTAGTACAGCTCTGTCCTGATGAGTAGGGCAGCTACCAGAAAACACAGCACTTGCCTGGTGCAGGAGATGCCTGAGCTGAGACCTAAGCACAGGTAGCAACCACCCAGGGAAAGCAAGATGGAGGGTGGGCAGGGAGTGCTTCCTACAGAGGAGATAAAATACCCGAGGGCCCAGAGGCAAAGGGTGACTGGGGATCTGAGAGGATGAGAAACAGGCATCCAGTGTGAGGCTGGTCTCTGGTAGGGGACCCTGGGAAGCCTTTGTACTACACGGACATCCAAGGATTCCATGCATGGAGATAGCATGATTGGTGTGCCTTTTACAGCGATGATTCAGCTACAGCTTCACTATGGGATGGGGTTGCAGGAGGCCTAGCTGAGGCCAGTGGAAGGTTTCCCCAGGGGCTGCGAGCAAGAGGAGAGGACGGCCTGCCCTTGGGTAACAGTGGTCAGCATGGCAAGAGTGGGTGGGTTGGGGAACTAGTTGAGAGGTAGCCTCTGTGGTGGCTGGAGATGGAGACAAGCCAAGGGAGCGGGAGAGGGAAGCTGAGAGAGGAGGCCTAGCAGGTAGGGAGACTGGGAGACCATGACCGTCCAAACCTCTTCCAGGCCACGGACCGCAGGATCCCACAGACTGGAAAGACCACTGCCTCAGAATACCAACCTTTAGGTCTGCAGGAGACCTGATGACAGTCAAGTCCTGGCCCAGTATTATGGTTTGTGTCTAGATACCCCTCAAACATCATGCAGTCATGGGGAGGGCTTTTCAGAGGTGGCTGAACCTAGAGTTTGTGATTGATTATGGTCCAGTGCTGGAGTTAAGGGTGTGGGTGCTGTACCTGCCCTAGGGCGGGCAGCCTGCATACACTATAAGGGACAGAAAGAGGCTTGTCTACTCTACAACTCTTGTTGCTTTTGCTGTCTTCTGCCACTGTGAACAGTTGTCCTTCTGCCGTATGCCACCCTGCCTTGGAGCCAGCCAATTATGAAGGGAAACTTCCACAAACTGTGAGCTAAATAAACCTTTTTCCCTTTAACTTTGGATGTGGGGTATTCTGTCTCAGCAATGAGAGAAAACTAACTAAGACACCCAGGTCTACACTTACCCCCTTCCCCTGTGTCACTAAGTTATTTCTCCCCCGTGGCATCTTCCAGGCATCTTTGTACCAGTGTCTATGCCTGGCATTGGGGAGACAGAGATGAATCAGTCACATGTCCTGCCTTCACAGAGGAGCCAGGTCTACGTGAAATGCTAATGCAAGGCTGCAGCTCTACGACAGGGTGCCCAGGGCTGGAATGACATCTCGGAGAAGGGGCGCCTATTGTAGCACTGGCAGTCAGAGGGCATTTCCAGATGCCAGAGAATGGCCTTAAAGTGTAAAGCCCAAAGGCAGCAGTGATAAAGAAATCTCAGAGATAGAGGCAAAGAAAAGAGAGTGCAAAGCCCCAAAGAAATTTATGAGTTGTCTAAAGCCCAGAGAAGTTAAGCAGCTTGGCCAAAGTCACACAGCTCATTGGCAGGGAGATTGAGTTCAGTCTCTCATCAGTGTGTGCTGTTTTCAGTAACTTTCTTGCTCTAGCCCTCCTCAATGCCTTTTTGCTATTTCTGTCACCCCCAGCCTGTGCCTGGTCTAGAAACATACACAAGTCAGGGGAGGAAAGCTATTCCCTAGGGCTGGATTCAGTTGGCAAGAGGGTCTAAGTGACCCTCTACCAGTCCTCACCTTCTTGACTCAATCCTACTAGCCTGGCATGCAAATCCACTAGAATCATATCTACTTTTAAATAAAAGTCTATAGAACCAGTCAAAGTCCTTTACAGCTCTCAATATCCCATTCAGTATGTCAGAATTAAACTTTTTTTTTTTGCCCAAGACAAAGCACACTTTGGTGTTATTGACTTATTGGCCTTAAATGAAACTGCAGGCTCTTTGTGGAGGGGGGCACGTTTTTTCTTCTTGGTTTCATATTGCCTTGTTGCTTTGCACATAACAGTTACTTGAAAAAAGTGATACTAAAACTGGATGTGGTGGTGCATGCCTGTGAGCTCAGCTACTTGGGAAGCTAAGGAAGGAGGATTGGAAGTTGGAGGCCAGCTTGGGCAACTCAACAAGACCATATCTGATGATAAAAAATAAAATTAAAAGGGCCAGAGATTTCACTTGGTTCTCCCCGAGTTCAAAGCCCAGTACGGAACAAACAAACCAGAACAGAACAAAACGAAACAACACAGAAGTCGTTCCACCAGCTCTTAAGATATCTAAGATGCTCTACTCGATGCTAGGGAAAGGGGACAAAAGCAAATACGAGGTGGCCTCTGTCCTCGAGGATCACGGACATCTGGGCCAACTGAGCCCCAGATTACATCGTGTTCTTAGCAGACCAACGCCCAATAATGAAGAACTCACTGCCTCACAGAGGGCTGTCTACATTTGCAGTTGTGAAGTAAGCTAAGCTCTTCCCCTCTTACAGATTTCATATCACTTTTCTTTGCCTGGAATGACAGAAATCAGACGTCTAATTATTTGCTCACATGCCAACTCTCTTATGTTTGAAATGTGTTTTCCTGTCTACATTTTCTTCACCCGACCCCAGCTCATTCTGTTCTCTTTTTACCAAGACCTCAGAGCACTCATTTCTTCTCTTCAATGCGGTGCCAGAGCCAGGCACAGGGAGAGACCCCGGAGCCAGCATGGAAGCCCCGGCTGCTGCCCCCTCGCCCTGTGAGGGCTGCTGCAGACCCTAGTCACAGTCAGCAGACCCCTGTGGCCTGTGTCCCAGGACGAAGCCTCCCAGCTCATCCCAATGCTGCAGACATTTCACAGCTCAGAGCAGAACTTTAGATTTCTTCCTATTTCATTTGACCTTTTTCACTGAAACTATCACTCTGTCTTGATGAGTTTTTGTTTTTGTTTAACCTTAGATTCTGTCATCAAGATACCAGCTGTTTTTCAGATTGATCCCCCAGAATGTTTGGAAAATGCACCTTTCATGTCTTTATCCAGCGCCTTAACCAACCTGTTCACCTGGGAAGGGCCAAGGACAGCACTCCACTTGCCTCGCCTGGAATTGGCACTGATGGGAAAATCAGTGGGTTTTTGTTTGCACATTCTGCTTGAGAACAGCCCCCCAACTCTATTGTCGTTTAATCCACCTATGTCTTGTCCACATAGAGACTGTGGGAGATTTAGTCAAAATGCTTTACTGAGAGCCAGATGCACCGCTGCTGCCCTGATCCAGGATAATAGCTTGGCAATAATGCCCAAAGGCGGCAGTGAGGTTAGTTTGGTGCTGTCCTAGCAGCCTTCTCACTGGCCTCCTTTTCCCATGATCCACCTTGTCTGCTGGACTACAGAATGATTCTTTAGAACTCACACATTCTAGAGCCAGAAGAGCTCGTGGAGGGGATTCGAGATTTAACTGCCTGTTTTGCTGATGAAGAAACCAACGCCCAGGGTGCTTAACTGGTATTCCCAAAGCCACAGACAGGTTAGAGGGGCGGCACGAGGGATTGGACGTCTGTACCTCCAAGTTCAAACCTATTTCTTCAGAGTATCACATAATCATGTCTGCTCCTAAGCATGGGCACCTCCCCTCACACACACACACACATACTCACTCACACATACTTGCTTTCCTTTGGGTCTCTAACTGTGCACTAAAACATGCCATGGCATTGTATCTTTATCAGGTTCACGCAGGTTCCAAGACTGACCCCTTTCTCCTGACTCCTCTATGGTCTTTGTGCTCCAGAAGGGGACCTTGGGGTCCCCAGTTGGATTAGTCTTTGGAACACTCACCTACCTAGAAGAGGCCCCTACTTTGTACCACGCCTGCACCTGTGTGTGCTCAGGCACGGGACTTGCCTTCCAGTGGGTATGTTAGCGAGGCTCTCTTCCAGGCAAAGTGGAGGTGGGGCCTTCCCTAGTGAGCTGCAGGCTGACTGCTGAGGTGTCTGTGGGCCATTAAGTCTTCCTATGCATTGTGAGGGGTCAGAGCTCCTGGGCACACTGCCTAAGGGTCTGGTAGTATAAGGATGTGGCCCCTGCAAGATGAAGGCTCTGGATGGGCGCATAGCAGTGGCCTGCAGCCCATTCCCTGAGGAATGGGCCCTCCAGGAAGGGAGATTAGGTAGTTTGATTCAGGAGAATTGTGGCAAGAGAGCTGAGCCTTCAGGTGGGCCCAGATGAGGTGATCCCTGGTACCCTGGACAGCCCCCAATGGCAGGGCCCCTCACCACCCTCCCCGCCCCCCTAGGAGGCCCTGGGTACCTGTTTATTCTTTAGGTCAAGGGAGAGTTCGTAATCAGAGGCGCCAGGGGTGTGGGAGCAGGGTGCCGTCGCCAGGGCAGGCTGCTGCTGGCTGGGGGAGGCCGCACGCTGGGGGCCAGCCCTGGGGGAGGCACCCCCCGCCCCCAGCCGCTCCTCCTTCTCCTGGAGCTCCTGGGCTTGAGCCTTCGGGGCATGGGCACTGGGTCTGCCGGCTGCCACTGCGGAGTCCTCCATGCCCCCACCGGCCTGCGCACAGGAGCCGTCACTGTGAACAGAAGGCAACGAGGCTCGGTTGGGGGGGAGGGGCATGGGCTGCATGCAGCCTGAACTGTCTGGGCTTTTCCAAAGGTAGTGAGTGGCGGGGGTGTCCCTGACGTTCCTTCTAGGGATGGGCTGTGATGGCAGGGAGGAGCCGCAGGCTGAGGGTGAACCTGAACTCGGGGAGGGCATCTGAGATAGAGAGAAGGATTGGTTCTGACCAGAACCCATGGCCCTCTGCTCAGAAGCAGGAGGAGAGGAGTTAAGGGTGACGGTGAACCCAGCTGTGCCTCTTCTCAGGTGCATGACTCTTGGTAGGTTGCATCACTACACCTTGGTCTCCCCATCTACAAAACGGGCGTAAAACTAGGATCTCCTGCATAGGGGCTTTGGAAGGCTTCAGTGAGTTAAATTCTTAGAATCCCTCATCTCATGGTCACCGCGACACACTGGTGTTAACTACTGTAACCGGCTATGGTCTGGCTCCCTGACTATTGACTGTGGAGAGGTGATCCCTTCCTCAGGGAACTGGCTCCATCCCTCCAAGTGACACCTAAAGCCTGGGCTTCGGTATAAGCCCCTATGCAGCGTTGGGCTAGGTCTGTGGGAGGACTGTTTCTCTGCTGGGTTTAGGGAGACCTCTGCTCTCCCCTGCTCCCTCCTATACTCGCGTGGAGCCACCAGCAGGCTGAGGAGGATAGCTGCCCTTGTGCCCACCCTAGCAAGCCAGCTTACAGCCAGGAGCAGCTACGCTTCAGCCCTGGGGACTCAGCTCACTCCGGTGCCTCCGTCCCTACCAGCCTCTTTCTGGTAAGGAAAATTCTACTCTTTCCTCCAGACCCAAGGCTGAGCCACCTCCTCCAGGAAGCCTTCCCCGAGGACTGCAAGAACACTAGCTCCTTGCCCTAGAGGGTTTCTGTCTGTCACACAGAGGAGGAGCAGCACCATGATGAACAGCACGGGCTCAGATCTAAGGCCCAGTCCTGTGCTCTGTGGCACTGGACAAACCGCTTTGTCTCTGAGCCTTGATTTCCTCATCTATGTAATGGGTGTACTCATGACTATGCAGTTATAGTGAAGAATATGCTATACAACACTACATATAGTGCAGAGTCCACATATACAAGGTGTTCAGCATAGAGTATGTGATTAATGAATAAACTTCTCCCTTCATAGAGCCCAGGGCCCAGATTTGCTCTGATTCCCATCTCCCCACTTAGTGCTAGGCAAATTATGGGTGCTCTGGAATACTTGGTGAGTGAACTGAGGAGAACCCAGGGCCTTGGGAGTAGCCTTTACAGGGGACAGTGATAAAAGGCCAAGCCTGGAAGGAATCAAAGTGTCACCCAGTGGCCTCCCAACCTCTTCTTTACACAGAAGTCCACCTCCAGAGAGGTGTCCCGGGTCATGCCAGAGAAGGGCCTCTTCCCTGTTGCTTCCCCCAACCTTGGGGCGCACAGAGGTGATCTGCCTGGAGCTAGGATAGCCAAAGGTGAGGTGAAGAATCCTCTCTTCACTCAACCTCCATCTGCCCTCGCCTCTGCGATCCACGGTGGAAGAGAGCTCCTGGGCTGGCCTCGGCCACAGGACCCTTCACCGCTACTCTGTACCACATGGAAATCATCTTTTTCCATGACTAGCACAACTCGCACCCAGGGTCTGGAGGGAACAGTCTCCTCTCCTCGCTCTCATCTCTTCCCGAGCCTGCCGAGGCTCTGATGCGCAGTTTCTGAGACTCTTTAGGGAGTTGGGAACTACTCAGAGCTATAAACACCTTCCGTGGTAGCCGTCTGCTCTCTTTGATTACTGGAGTGTGTCTGGCGAGAGGTTCCCAGGAGTTGATGCCCCAGAGCTCGGCTCAGGACGGTGGAGCTTGTTGCATAAATACCTAGCATCATTGTCCCTTGGGCAGGACAATTATGAGGCACATTCTGTACAGTCTCCTGAAAGCCCTAGTGGCATGAAGCCCCAGCTGGCCAAAGCAGCAACCTGATAACTGATGGACACTGTGTCGGCTTCCCTCTGTACTGCGTCTCATTTTTCCCACCTCCCTGGGGGCGCTTTGAGGTACCTTCTTGTCCCAGAAAAAACTACTTGCCTTAAAACAAACCAGACTTTAGAAAAGGTCTTTGGTGTGGGCCTGTGCTACACACGGGCTGGCTGTAGTCCTGTGGCCTCCACACCGCCAATCCCAGCATGCACACACACACCTAGGTGCACACACGTGCCACACTTCCAGCTGGCTCTGTGGCTTTGGACAATTTGTGGTTCCTCAGAGTCAGCTTCTTCACATGAAGGGAGCTTTCAAGGCCCACAGCCCTCAGCTCAGAAGCCTCATTCCACCTCTGTCCGCCTGGGTGCACAAGCACCTAAAAGACTGAGTCCCCCAGGTAGAAGATGAAAGGTGTTGGGAGAGGGTCTTGCTCTTGTCTTCCTTGGCTGTGTGGGAGGAAGTGGCCATGGAAGCCCTGCAGGGCTCTGTCCAATAAGGGCAAATTTAAGGCTATATGGTAGAGGGCAAAGAACATGCACTTTGGAGTCAGGAGCCCAGGTTAGAAACCGGGCCTGATACTTTTTGCATGACCTTGGGCAAGTTACCGGTCCTCTTGGGAGCTCTATTTTCTCACCTGCAAAACGGAATCCTACTAAGTACTTTGCAAGCTGCCACAACACAGGTAAGGACTAATAAAGCATTTACAGCACCTGCTTCAGTGCCTGGTACACAGCAGTCCTTAGCGAATTCGGGTGGTGGTGGTGGTGGTTTGTTTGCTGAGCTACAGCCCTGCAGCAGGGGCTCCCAAAGGACTTGCCAGAAGAAGAATTCGGAGCATTCCAAGGTGGGGGGCTCTCATATTGGTCTTCCTGTCAACTGTCACAAAACTGAACCAACCAGGTTTTCCCTCCCAGCTACGGCTTTCCCCAGACTGCCAGCTGGACTGGCTTCCCCGAGACTTCCTCTCACCATGCTTGATCCTCTGGAGCAGCAGCACATCGACAAGCCCATGGAATTGAGTGGCTCTGACTCAAGGGTCCTGCTGCCTGTGGGGGACGTGTGTGCTCACTGCTTATGGCAGGGCCCTTGGCTATACCCACCAGTGTGGTCATTTCCTGGGCAGGCCTTGGCCCCAGGCCTGCTGCCTGGACCTGTGCTTTGGGCACTTTCTCAGGGAGCAGGGGAGGGCTGAGCGCACACAGGATGTTCTCTGCCTGTTTTTCTCTGTATTTCCTCTGCACAAATGCTCTGAGGGAAATGTGGGGATCTCCTCATCCCAGGCAGGGCCATCTATTTCAACTTTGAGAGCCCCTTCTTCAGTTCACAGCCCATTGCTTGCACTCAGACCATCACCCTCCCAAAGGGGAGGCTGTGTCTTTCAGCTTCTGGAAGTTGCTGGGCTGAACGCCCGTGTAGCTGCTCTCCCTAGTGGGTCTGACTGCAGGGAGCCTGGGTGTGGACAAGCGTCCCATGGTTGGGATTCATTCATCCATCCATTCTGTGTGCTAGGCCCCTACTTGAAGCCCTTGGAAGGGACCCTGGTCATCCTTGTTCTCGGGTTCCACATCTACCTGCCATAACAAATTCTTAGGATGACAATCCACAGCCTGGAGAAGCAGGGTCACTGATGACATGTGAGCCCTGTTGGCTGTCGTGAGGTTGTCCCCTGGATTGGGGCACTCATTGGAGAGGGCGAAAAGTAAAATGTGGGTGGCATCAAAGTGAGATGGTTCTGAGAAAGTCGTGTGTCTACGTGCCATCGGACTGACATACACAGGGGCCTGGGCCACCCGCAGCAGCCAGCCCGTGTATAAGAACGTGAGATTCAACTATGGGAAGTGAAAATCTTCGAGAAATTGGGAAACAACTGAGCAGTTGCTCCTGCTGCTTACAGGGACATCACATGTAGTTAGAGCTGAATGGCCTGTGTGCTGGAAACGAACACACCTCCAGAGGAGGGTTTCTGCGGTGAGAAGCTGGCTTGTGCCTGGAGGGATGCTGGGAGCTGCAGGGTGTGCCCGGTCTTAGCTCAAGCAGCTTCTCTGGGGTTTTCATGACCCACTGCATTCTTCTGTCACCTCCCCCATCAGAACCAGTCCTCGGCTCAAAACCCATATGATTCCCCACTCACGATCTTACCCCATTTTCCTGTCCTCTGAGCGAGCCCCCCACTCTGTCCACACTGTGCCCAGGTCTGCCAACCTCTCCCAGACCACAACACCTGAAACGCGTTTCCTTTTCCATGCTCTCTTCCACCTATGTGTTTCTCTGTCTGGTCAGCTCTTTCAAGACTCACTTATTGCTAAGTGTAGTGGTGCAAGCTTGTAATCCCAGCGCTCTGGGAGGCTGAGGCAGGAGGAACACAAGTTTGAGTCCACCCTGAGCAATTCAGTGACTTGTGAGATCCTGTCTCAAAATTTTAAAAAAGTGCTGAGGATGGGGGTTCAATCCTCAGTAACACACACACACACACACACACACACACACACACACACACATACTTGCTGCAATAGCCAGTCCCACCCTCTTATGTGCTGCAATAATTCTTGGCACTTGCTTCTCTTTTGGCAGTGACCACTTTGTACTCTTAACTACTCGCTGGTGTATGTCCCCTCCCCCATCCTGTGCCATGCGCACCTTTTTAGCACAGGTGCCAGCACAGGGGATCGATTTACATGACGTGTTTGATAAGTGTTGGATAAATGGCTGTCTGGATGAATGGCTTGCTTGCTGAGTGGCTGGCTGGCTGGACAGATGGAGAAGAGGACAGAAAGATGGATGACTAAGATGGGGGTGGGTGCATGGATAGATAGATGGATATCACACAGTTAATCTGCGCTACTTTCTCATGGGCAGACTTGGTGAAGTACCACCCAGACCATCCTCCAAGGGAGGACTGCTGGGAGTACCTCTGGAGGCTGTCTTCGGCTATCAGCCCCAGCAGCTCCCGCAGAGATCCGTTGTCTCTGCTGCAGACAGTTACCTGGCCCAAGTCACACCTTTCCCGGGCCCGTCCACCTCCAACGGCTGATTGAGGCAGGATGTGAAGGCTCGGCTGTCCGAGCCCAGTGCTCCCCACCCAGACCTCACAGTGAGCTGGCCAAACCTGCCGGTGGGTTCTCACACTTGAACTTCGTCTCACACTGTGTCTCTCCCCTCCCTTCAGTGGGAATTGACCCCAAGTGCACCCCTGGTAAAAAGTCGACCATTGAGCTCAGAGTCTGCTTTCTGGAGAACCCAGTCCATAGTAGGTATCCAGTGCTCTCCAACCCTCTCCTCTCCTCTCCTGTTTTTTGGTTTTTTTTTAAACAGTGTTGGGGATGGAACTCAGGGCCTTGTGCACTCTAGGCAAATGCTATGTCACTGAGAGCCACACCCTCAGCCTTCCTTCCTTTTTTTTTTTTTTTTTTTTTGATAGGTGGGATTATCCTGACATCCCTGCTCCCAGATCTATAGAACTCATCTGGGTACCAGATACATTTGCTGAAAGCTTTGGGCTCTCTTCTCAGTAAAGTATACATGACAGATTTTTACTTTTACATCAGGGGCTGTGCAGACACCATCAAGCCCAGGCTAAGGATGCTGTTATGGAGCAATGACCACGGCAGACTTTGCATAACCTGAGAACCATGCCACGGGCTGTACGTAGCTGTGGCCACACAGAGAAAAATGTTTGCACTAAACACCACTGAGTGCCAGGCATGGTGGCACATGCCTACAGTCCCAGCACTTGGGAGGCTGGGGCAGGAGGATCACTGCTAGTTCAGATTGGCCTGGGCTACAAAGTGAGCTCAGGGCCAGTCTGAACTGCATAGCGTGACACTGTCTCAAAAACAAAGACAAAAAAAATTATAATAAATACCACTGAGCCTTTCAGAGACGGCTCAGCACTATGCTTAGTGCTCATGAAAACCTCATTCAAAGCTAAGAGAGCTAGAGGGAAGTAAAGCCCTGGACCTGAAATTGACTAGTTTGGCGACCTTGAGTAAGATACCTGTCTTTTCTGCACTCGATTTTCTCATCCACAAAATGGACATGCAAATATGTCTTTTTCTGGGGAGTGATGGAGAGGAAATGCCTTCACAGCCTTTCTGCAGAGGAATGGCCCAGAGGGAGTGGGCCTGGCAGTGCCTACCAGCATTTGTGCTCTTGCAGCCCTCGCCAGGGAGCCAACTCAGGGCCGTTTGGCCCCTCCTGGCTCCCAGAGGGCCCTGGCAGGTCATGTTTCCCAGTGTCAGGAGCTGGAGGGAACAGGGGTCACTGAAGAGCTTCCTGAGAGCCAAAAGGGGACATGGGGAGGGAGAAGGCTCAGGTCTAAGCCCACTGCTCTTCCGCCAGTGGCTGGCCTGGGTGGCAGCTGTCGGCACAGGGTTGGGAGAAGAGAATGAAGAGGTATTGGGGGCTCAGCCTCTTACTGGTGGTGGGGCTTGTAGGGGTTGAGGGTGTGGGCTGCCCCCCATGCCATGACTGGCGCAGCGATTACTGAAGACCTTGCAAGGGGCTTTGAAGGTGGAAAGTGTTCTCAGGTGGAAGGACTCTGTGATGGGTGGGGCAGATGGCACTCAATTATCCCAGACTCCGTCGGCCCTTCTCAAAGCTTCTCTGAGACACAGAAATGAAGCATTTTCAAGCCAACAACATGCTTTGCGACCCCTTAAAATGTGTCAGCCTTTACTAAAATGCTTCATTTTTTCCTTCTCTGAATCAGCAAGGTGGTATTAGATGTCAGAATGGAGCTGTGGAGTGTGGAAACCAAGTATCTTTTGGGACTCAGATGGTATCGGGGAGGGGCTGAGGTAGACAGCCAGTGCTAGTGACAGGACAAGAAACAAACTCACACCAGGCATGGCAGAGCACGCCTGTCATCCCAGCTACTTGGGAGGCTGAGATGGGAGGGTTGCAAGTTCGAGTCCAGCCTGGGCAATTCAGTGAGACCCTGTCTCAAAATAAAATGTAAAAAGGGCTGAGGACAGAGCTCAGTGGTAGGGCACTTGCCTAGCACGCACAAGCTACTGAAGAAAGAAAGGTGGGAGCAGTGAACAAATTCGTTCTGTGCTGTTTCAAAGAACAGCTTGGAGAGTCCTCCAGGTGAAAAGAGCCTTGGGTAGGATCAGGACAGAATCCCACCTCTGCTTGAGCTCTGCCTAACCTCGGGCCCGTCACTCCTGCTCCCGAGGTTGCTGCTTCTTGGTTGTATAGTGGGTAATGTGCACAAGATGCTTTGGCAATCTGGAAGGAAGGAAAGGCTGGGCTTCCTGCAGCTCCCGTGCCTGTCGCCTGGCAGGGCTTCACTGTGCAGCTCACATCACAGCTGCTACTGCTCCTCTGGAAGCCAACAACCCCACAGAAATACCCGCTGCACTGTAACCCGAGTCTGCCCTTCCTTGGGCCTAGGGACCCCGACCATCATCATCCTAGCAGGAAGTCAGGGCTCAGAATAGAAAGCCCTGGAGGAGACAGATGTGGCCTTCTGGGCTCCTCTGCATCCAGAGGCCGTCCTGACTTCACTGGCTGTGACAGGCTTCTCCCAGCCAGCTCCCGGGGGCCCTAAGGAGTAAGTTATTTTCTCTCTGTGTTGGTGCCTTAGAGACTCCAGGGTTTGGTCTTACAGCTGCTCCAAAAGGTGCTGGCAGATTGGTTTGTCTCTGGGGACTTCCTGTCAAAGGGCTCATGGCTGCTTCCCTCCCCCGACCAGCCCTGTAACACCCAGACTGCCAACTCCAGGTGAGCCACAGCGTGGCTCCTGAGCTTCCTCGTGGCTCTGCCTGTCTCCTGATGAAAGTTGGCACCTGGTGTGCTCAGGAGGCCCCTCAGGGCCCCACCCCCCTCTTGCTCCCAGGCTGGGCCTCACTGTCATCAACTCACTGCCACTAGAACCCTAATATTTCTGACCACTTTGTGTTCTCATAAATAGGCATGGATCTGGTAGCAAAATCAAGCCCTAAAAACACCCTCCCGCTCTCCACCCCCAGGACACAACACATTGGCCTGAGAGCGCACAGGACACCTGACACTCCTTGCATGTTCTCACCTTTCCGGCAGGCCGCTTGCATTACTGCCCCTAGGAGAAGGCAGCCTCTAGCCTGCCATTCTCCTCTTCCCCAGCCTTAAGAGGAGGCTTGGAACCTTCCCTAAACATATAACCTCAGGGGGGTGGGGAGCTGGGGTGCAGGTCCCCAGTAGAGCATTTACCTAAAGTACACAAGGCCCTGGGTGCCATCCCCAATACCAAAAGGGAAAAAATTACAGATTTACAACTTAGTGAACTCGGGCTTTTATTTTTTTCTTTTATATTTTTATATGCAACATTAATGTGAAATATAAGGAAAGATATTAACCAGGCACAATGGTGCGTGCCTGTAATCCCAGCTATTCAAGAGGCTGAGGCAGGAGGGTCACAAATTTGAGTTAGCCTGGGCAACATAGGAGACTCTGTCTCAAAATAAAAATAATAATAAAGGGCTGGGAATATAGCTCAGCGGTACAGTGCCCCTGGTTTCCATCACAAAGTACACAAAAAGAAAAGTTAAAAATATCTGTGTAGACAGTACAAGAAACATCACATCAGACAGCTTGTCCACCCCTGATCCACCTCCCTCCTTAAGCGACCCCAGCCCTCCTGTGTGCTGGTCATTCCCTAGCTCTTCCTTCTGAGCCAATGTCCTTGCCTTTACACCAGCAGTGGTGGCGGCTTCCCATGAGCCCTTCAGGGTGAGTACTTTGTGGGTGACCCTCAGGAACATAGGGCCTTGAGGGCTCCAGAGGGGTCAAGCAAGTTCCTCCCAGGTGGCTGGCTGCCAAGTCCCCCACTAGCAGGTTTGCAGAGTGGCAAGAGCTGACCACACAGCCAGCTGGCCCTCAGGCTGGGACCCCAACATGGCAGCAAGGAAGGCTTTATTTATTTATTTATAAATGTGGAACGCTGAGTGAATTCCCGTGTCATCCCTGCACAGGAGCCGTGCTAATCTCTGTATTGTTCCAATTTTAGTATATGTGCTGAGGAAGCGAGCACAAGGCACACTTTTAGGAAAGAAAGTGCAGTTGGTCTCGAAGGGGGGCCCCTCCGGCTCTCTGTAAACCAGAAGTGGAATGTCCTTTATGGGGGGCGGTGACTGGCCAGAGTCATACTAGCCTGGTTCAGGGAGGTGCCAGGAGACAAAGAGAGAGGGGACCCAAACCGGGTCCGGGGTGTGCGCCAGCAGTGTCAGCCAGACCCTGATCAGGGGCCTCTTTCCCGGTGTGGGTGCTCCTCCACGTGCCTGCTGTGTGGCCCAGTGCTGTGTACCTCACTGTTCCCTGACACGAAAGTGAAAATGCTTAGTCAGCTCTACATGAGTAATGGCTATCTTTTCCTTTTTAGGATTCCCCAACTTTTAGTTTATCAAATAAAATTAAAACCAAAAGCACTACTTGCTTTCCCTATATCATCATAAGAGACAGGAAGGTTGTAATTTTAATGAAAAACTGTCTTTGTCAGTTGTTTTGTTTTGGTGCCAGGAATTGAACCCCGGGCCTCACGCTTGCCAGACAGATGCTCTAACTCTGAGCTACATCCTCGGCCCTTTATCGGTTTTTATATTCTTGGTGTCATGTGCTAGGGGGTCTTTGAATGGAGAAGTACTGGACTTTTCTGTTCAGTGTAATCTCTGAAGCTCTGAATTAGAGATGATCAAGAAAGGCTGCTGGAAGGGAAGGAGGGCTAGGCAGTGCCAGATATGGTGAGTATGCGCATGAGAACCTGGAAGACCAGCTTGGTTACAACCCCCCCACTCACTAGCTATGTAGCACTGGGTAAGTTTCTTAACCTCTCTGAGCCCACTTCCTCCAGTGTACTGGGGATGCGTCTAATATGATATTGCTGAGAGTTAATGAAACAAGACCCCAGAATCCTCTGGTACCTGTTTGATGCCAAGTGAACGTGACTTTCCTTCCTTATCTGGGCCTGTCACGAGCTGATGATGGCTTCCTGGGGCACAGGGCCCAGAGTCCTCAGTCATAGGCCCTGCAGAGCTTGCCGGTGCTAGGGTGACCTACACACACCTGTGCCCCCAGCCCAGCCAGAGGCCAGCATGAGACCCTGCCAGGCGATTTGCATTCTCTTGGACATAAAGTCTCTTCTTCCCGTCCTCTCCCTGTGCCAGCCCTTTCTCACACTGGCAGAGCAGATGCCTGTTCTGTCCTGAGCTGTTTCCAGGGCAAGAGAGTTCCTCGCAGACTCAGTTTCACCCATGCCAGGGAAATGTCTCTGAAGGCTTATAGGTGCCTGCGGAGGCCAGGTGTGTGCTTGATGCAAACGCAGGTCTTGTAACCTGCAGAAGTACCAGTAGGGGAGGACTTGGCTTTGCCCACCATCCGGTTACTATGGGACACGGTTCCTGACCTGGTCCCTATAGTTACCTTCAGCTTTCCTACTGGAAGTCTTTCCTGATGTCTACTTTCAATCTTTCTCGCTGCAGTAGAAACACTTTCAGCTGACAGCATCTGATTAGCCACGGTGTGTATCATATACCTTGTGGGTTCCACGGATCATTGCTGAAAGTGTCAAGGAGGAAGGAACATGCTAGGCTGATGTGCCATATGGGACAGTGTAACATCTGTTCGCCATTTCTGCAGACACACTGGCTTTGGGCAGGAGCCTCACAGATCCTAGCTTGGGGAGCAACTATGGGGCAGGGCAGGACAGGGGCAGTGACAGGCTGTAAACTGTTCCCTGCCAGTAAGGTGTCTTGTCTCAGGTGAGCAGGCAGGCAGACTGTCAGCTGCCAAGATGACTTTCCTGATAAACTGCCTGTGCTCTTAATCTCCCAGCCTCCCAGTGACAGCCTAGTGCTGGGTTAAATCATCTCCTCGCCTGCCCTGATGTCTAGAAAATCTCCCTGCGCCTATTGGCCCAACCTGATTGGCCAGCTTCTGAGCCTTTAGCCTCTTTGATCCCTGCACCAAATGGGTCCCTTGGCTCTGAATCTCTCTCTGTCTGGAATATTGGGCTCTATCCAGCCAACACTGCATACATCATGGGCTAGGACCAAACAGCTCCCTCTGACAGACAGCTCCCTCCACACGATCACCTGCCACCCCAAGGGAGGTCCCCGACACTCTCTCCAAGGGGCATAGCTCGGCAGTTGCTATGGTTTAGATCTCAGATGCCCCTCTGCCCTGCCACTGTGCACGTGTGCCAGGCTTGGTCACCAGCCTGTGGCACTACTGAGAGGTGATGGGACCTTCAGCAGGGGGTGGCCCCGTGGGAGGAAGCTAGGCCACCGGGGTGTGCCCTGGTAACAGATCATGGGACCGGGCCTCTTCCTCTCTCTTTGCTTCCCTGCCACCAGGAGGTGAGCCGCTTTGCTCCTGCTTTGCTGCCTCACAACGTGCAGCCTCCTCACAGGCCCCAAAACAAAGGAGCCCACCAAACAGATGGAGTCTCTTAAATCTTGAATCCAAACAAACCCTTCTTCCTTCTAAATTGATCATCTCGGGCATTTTGCCACAGGACGGAAAACTGACTGACACAGTGACCATACACAGCACCTAAGACAGTGAATGAGTCCTTTCCTGCTCCCCCTAGGTCTGTCTCCATGACAGTCAGCCCATTGTTTGTGATGAGATGGGTCACATGCCAGGTGGCATGGCCATAGACAGCCCGTTGTTTTTGAGGATCTTCAAGTCACCTCTGAGTTTCCAGACCCTGGGTCTCACCTGATCTCTGATTTCTCCTGCTCTGCTCTTGAAAATCTAACTTCTATTTTTCCAGTGTGGGGGTGACCCCGGAGCCTTGCACATACCAGGCAAGTATTCCACCACTCAGCTATACCCCAGCCCCAGAACAGATAACACTCACTAGGTCCTTATGATAAGCCAGACACCCTTCTGGGTGTCACCTCATGTAAAACATTCCCTCAGGCTTGCACCATTGGTGGTACAGGCGTGACTGTCCCAGGGGGCAGCTCTCCCATCCCGCCACATAACACGTTCAAGTCAGAGCCACCTAGCAACAAGTCGCACAAAATTACGGCCCCATGGTCAGCATAGTAATCCTCCTAAAGACTCTAAGAGTCTATTGTTGTCCTTCCTTTACAGATTCATAAGCTGAGGGTTAGAAAGCTCAAGTAATCTAACCAAAGTTACAGGGCTCCTAAGTGGCCCAGCCAGGACTCGAACCTGGAGCTGAATTTTGAGAGGATGTGCTCTCTCCTACTCTGCCTTATAGTGCTTCCTTCAAGTCTTCCTGAATTCAGCTTCTACTCCAGGCCTCTCCTCTACCACCTCTCAGCTTTCTCTCCCTTCCCCGCCAAGAAGGAAACCCACAAAACCTACCTGGCTCATTCCTCTGCACCCCATGGGAAAAGGAGATTTCATTAGTGGTCAGTACACATGAGTATCCTATTTACTAGGACTGTTTCTCATAAATTATAGATCTATGTTAATAAAATACATCAGTCTGTAACGAATATGCTTTTGGTGAGTTAGTTACTGCAATCTGAGGTGCCCGGGGTAACCCAATTGACTCTCCAAGCCTCCAAAGTTTTGGCAAAGACCCAGGCCGTGGGGACACACCAAGATATCCCCACTCTGTGTGGGTGGTGGGATCTAGAGGGGAGGTGACCAAGGAGGCATAGTCAAGCAGGAACAAGCAGAAGCGGAGAGTGAAATCATCGCTTTGCTTGCTGCCCTCCTCTTACATGAACTCCAGTTGTAACCTCTGCCAGCTTCTGCCTTTGTGACCTTTGACAAGTGACGTCGAAGTTTTCTTTGTAAAATTTCCCTTGTGCCATAAAAACGGTGTTTTAACAGTGAGCAGAACACAGAAAGAACTGCCTGCCCTGTGTTATAGGCTGTCCCGTCTTTGCACAACAGAATCCCATCAGTCTGTACCTGTGTCTGCCGTGCTCTGGTCTCTGCAGGGCACGCCCAGCCTTGGCCAAGGCAGGGGCTGCGGTGATTAGACAATGTGCCTCTCAGGGCTGGGGATATAGCTCAGTGGAATAAGTGCTTGCCTGGCAAGCACAAGGTCCTGAGTTCGATCCCTAGTACCGCAAAAAAAAAAAAAAACAGACAATGTACCTCTCACGACATTTTGAGGAAACTGAACGCTAGAGATGGGGGCTCCTTATCTAAGTGCAGCACTGAAAGTACCTGCTTCCAGGGGTGCCCAGCCCCCACCAGCCTGCACTTCTCAGTGGGGAAGGTGGGCAAGGCCTTTTCTGCCTGGCTTTGGCTCCTACACATCCTGGTGTCTAAGTCAGTGGGCCTTTTTCTTTGTGTCCCCTCTTCTCTCTGCAGGACTCAGCAACACACTCCAGGTTTTGCCACGGGCAGCTGTCTTTCCTGTTGCTTTAAAGTAATCGTCACAAAGAAATCTTCAAAACTCTCCTTTCCGAAGCCATTCCGAGGCCCGCAAAGGTAGTAACGTCTCTAAGAATGGATTAAATCACTCAGTGTGGATCTTTTCCTCTTTTGTCCCTTCATTCCATAAAAAAGATTTAAAATGTAAAAAAATTTGGATTTTTGTCATTGATAGACTTATGGGAATTATAAATTATTTTCCCAGTCAGGTTTTTGGTTAAAAAATAAGTGAATGGATACACAGACTTTCCAGATAGAAAACAAAAGAAAAACACAGGAAATGCTAGGGTTAGAGAAATCTCTAAAGCTGCAAAGAGAGGACATAAAAAAGAATGTCCTAAAGATTCAAACAAGAAGTTTTTGGTAAGTAAAACTAATATAGGTTTCCCAGAAAACTAGACAAAACTGCATTAGGGAATGCCGATTGGACAGAGAACCCTAGAGATTCCTCGTGGGACCTCTCACTTTGCTGTTCTGGAAGTGTAATTTTCACCTATGTTTATTTTCTTTAACTAATGAAACCTAGAGGGGTTTTTTTCCTCTTCCTAAAATTACTCTTGAGATTGATTCTCTCCTCGGCTTGGCTGGTCTGATGTGTTTACCTAATCCTACCTGGAGTCTGGGAACAGACTCTGGGGCAGGCAGGGGGCAGGAGAGAGACGCTCTCGTCTCTGAGGAAACCACCCATGAATGAACCACTTGCTGTGGCCGGACATTGACCCAGCAGCTCACTGCCCTCCACTCCACTGTCACTTCATATATGTGATGCTTCTCCTGCGGGCACCTGCTTCTGATGGCCAGAGGCCCATATCCTAGCTCTCCGCTCTCTACCAGTTGGCTATAGCTAGCTATATGGCCTTTGGACAAGATATTCAGTCCCTGACACTAAATTTCCTCATCTGTAAAGTGGAAGTGGTCACATTTCACAAGCTTCTACCAAGGATTAAATACGGTAATAGCTGTATGGTACAGAGCAGGTGCTGGGTACCTGGTAGTGAGTATTCCCTTTCCCTTCCTCATGGTAGAAGACACAAAATGGGAACACAGAGCTAGCAGGAACTCTCTAGTCACCGGTCATCTTCTGGGAAAGCAGTCTGCCAGAACCGGCACCACCCATGCATGGACAAATAAGTCCCCTGAAAGCCCTCTGGTGACAACCTGGGTCAGTGGAGAGGCCAGTCTTAAGGTTGTCTCAAGGCCTGGGAGGGAGAATTGCACAAGGACGTTTGCCTGGGCAAATAGTTACCTGCGGGCCTGAGTTTCACATCCATCTCAGGAGAGCCTCCTGGGCTGGGGATATAGCTCAGTTGAATAAGCGCTTGCCTGGCAAGTGCAAGGTCCTGAGTTCGATCCCTGGTACCGCAAAAAAAAAAAAAGGAGAGCCTCCTGAACTTAAAATCCAGTCATGACCAGACAAAACTTGTCTAAAACAAGGGGCTGGGGATATAGCTCAGTGGCATAAGTGCCTGCCTGGCAAGGGCAAGGTCCTGAGTTTGAGTCCTGATATCAAAAAAGGAAAAAAAGAAAAAAACCTGTCTAAAACAGGTTGAGCATCGGCAATCTGAAAACCTAAAGCACAGACAGCTCCAGACTCTGAAACCTTTTGTGATACCACAAGAGGAAAATGTCAAACTATGAAATAGTTTCATGCACAAAATTATTAAGAATTTTATATAAAATCACCATCAGGCTGTGAGTATAAGAAGTATATAAAACTTTAATGAATTTTGTTTTTAGACTGGGGGCCCATCCCCAGCATATCTCATTGTACATATGCAAATATTTCCAAATTTAAAAAAAATCTAAAATCTGAAACACTTCTTCTGGGACCACTCGTTTCAGATAAGGGATGAAACCTGTACTCTGAAACATTTTAATGTTCTCCCCTAAAGCTCATCTTTTGACACATATTTTGGGCATGGAGTCTTCTCCATCTATCAAGGAAGACACAGATGGGGCAAAAAAATATGCAGAGGGAAAGCGACAGGTCACAGGGGACAGATTTCTTTAGCTCCGGAACCAAATTCTCCTGCACTCTGTGTGTGGTCATCTCAGTCATGGATCCCAGCCCGGGTGCATTCTTTGTAATTACAGAGCTCTTCAGAGCCCAAATGACAAGGAAGCCTACCCTGCTGCATGCCTCTTTCCTGCCCACACCGTGGAATCCTTCAACCCCAGGAGACCCAGTGGGGTCCCACGGGCAGGCAAGCTGCTCCTGCCACCACAGACCCTCCTGGGGGTTTGTCACATCATCCAATCTTTCCAGAGGCCATTCCTGCCTAACCACTGACCCCTACAGGAGACAAACACTCCCCAGCCTCCACTGTCACCCAGCCTTCTCCATTCAGTTGTGCAGAGACCTCAGAGTTGGTGGTCAGGGGCATTTCTTCTGTAGGGAAGACATGCAGTGCTACATGGCCCAGAGCCACCCAGATGGCTGCTGCCCTCCACTGGGAAACAGGGCAGGTTTTCCAGTGGCCGCTGAACCTCAGAGAGACTACGAGAGCGGCACGTGGTGCAGAAAAGTGCCTCAGCCCAGCTGTTGAGAACTAAACAGTATCAACTGAGAATTTAACTGCTCTGTAATCACTGAGTAAACACTGGCTGGTCCACTGATCAAGCTCCAGGGCCATCGCAGCCGCGGAGGGGGGTTCTGCCCACACTAAGGTGGGCAAACACAGGGCTCTCCCTCACCACTGTTCTCAGAAGGGTGTCCCTGTTGTGCAGCTTCCAGCCAAGCCCCAGGCCTCGCGGCAGACGCCTCTTTGCCACTGGGGAGCAGATGACAAAGCCACATGTGTGCCTAGGGCAACGTGGAACCCAGGAGGGACAGGGCAAGGACTCACTAAACTGACCAAGCATCCTAGGTGGGAAATCCAGGCTACCAAAAAGTTTTTATGGTGGGAAAATGTAAGACTCAGTGCACAGAACAGCAAAACACGGGAAGTTTGCATGCTCAGATCTGAACAGTAATTAACTCTATCTGATTTGATTCAGCTTTCATTTTCCTCTTCGCAGTTGTGTTTTCCATATTTCCAACAGCTAGCACGCATAACTTATAATCAGAAGAAACACGTGTTATTTAAAACCAGATGAAATGGCTAGAAGGGTTTCTCTTGAGCAAAACAAAAACAAAAACAAACCCCTAAAACCTCCCACCAGCACCTCTGGGGTAAAAGCATACATGTTGGAGCTAGTCTTGCGTCCCGCTCCAGAGTGGTACAGCAGAGGTTCCTTGGCTGTGGTCCCCAACTTCTCCCTATCCCAGGTTCCTCGTCTGTACATGGCGTCACATCTATCTCACAGGCCGCGGGGCAGCAGCCCTGGCGTGTTCAGTACACAGCAGCGTCTCTTCTGTCCAGGAGCGAGGGCGGAGGGAATGAGGAGGAAGGACTACCGGAAGGAACGGGTCAGCTCGGGCCGCTGGGGCTCAGAGCGCCCCCAGGACTCCGGTACTCTCTCCCTTCATTGCCCCAGACCAGGAGCTGCTCTGTTTCCTGCCCTGCCCAGCTTTCTCCTGCGCCTTCCTCCCATTACTCTAGTAGAAGTCAATCTTCCTCCTCTCGGCCCCATCGCTACCCACAGAGACAAATGGGCTACAATTCTGCTCCACCTGGGAGGCCACCGGCCAGCTCCAGGGTCATTGTTCCCAATGTCACTGAGAGCTGAGAAGGGAGGGGACCAGTGGGATCCAAGTAGGACTGCAATTAGAAGCCTGTTCAGCTCCCCAGAATAAAGCCCTGCCATTAGCTAACAGCACGGAGGGACAACATGAGCTCTCTCACCTCCGGGAAGAAAAAGCCTGGCACAGGGCTGCAAGGCCTTCCCTGCCAATTACCCTGGCAGGCATGGGGGTGGCAGCCCAGGCCCGTGTGGGGATCTAGGTCCAGTGGAGCCCAGGATAATCCTGTCTGGTATCCAGTGTCAGGGTCTTTCACCAGCTCACAACTGATGCATTGTATGCAACTCCCTGAGCCCCACATGCCACCCCTCCATAGACAACGAAAGTTTTCAGACTTGCCCCGTGTAGATCTTCCCAGTCTGGGCCACACTGCTCCCTGGCAGGCTCCCCTGGTGGTGGGGGGGAGGCCATCCCAGCCCCCAGCAAGGCCGTCCTAACCTCCAGGGATGAGGCTTCTATGTCTCTTTAGGAGCTGGTCAGAGTGCCTGAGGCCCCAGGGTCTCTGGGCCTCAGCTGAGTTTCCTCTGGCTGAGGGTTGGCTGGGCTAAAACAGCTGACCAGGTAAGTGGGCTGCGGTAGCCCACTTGGAGACTCAGGAAAGGGACATTTCCTCAGCCTGGCAGCATAGGGTGGGTCAGGGAGAGGCAGACACAGTGCTCACTCATGCTGACCTTGGCCTCAGCCCGAGTGCAGAGGCAGGCAGTGAACTCCCACAGCTGGCTGCATCCACACACCAAAGACCTGGAGATCAGACTGATTGGGTTTAGGTTCCCTACTGGGGCTGCCTGTGGAGACTGACTGATTGGCTCATTCCCAAAGTCCTCAGAGGAAGCCATAACTGGGATGGAGACTCCAAGTACAGAAGGGCAGGACTTGCCTCACAGCACCAGAGGGGCCCAGAGGCTCTGTGCCCACTCTCCTGTGCCGGGACCTCGGCCTGGGCTTTGACCTCAGGATCTGCTCCTAGATGACTCCCGGGAAGTCTGGGCCACGCTTTCTGGAGGTGGGACATCTGTTCAGGGAAAGTGACTCTGTGGGAAGGGGTCAAGGAAAGATTGGGAGCAGGGCTGTTGAGTCTAGTGGGAGAAAACTGAGGACAGAATTGCCTGGGAAGCCAAGAACACACAGATCAATTGACACATGCCCTGTTGGGCTGTTCAGAAAACAACCAGAGGCTTCCTCCCAAAGAAGCCAAGACACCGACATCAGATAAATGAGTAGACAGACAGACAGGCTCTAGGAACTACACAGCACACAGACAGACAGATGACTTGGAACAGCAGCAGCTGAAGCTCCAGGCACTTGGAGGCCAGTCTCTCTGCCCCACACAGACAGATGTAATGGGCTGGGCTTATAAGACCCTCTGTGAATGTTCTGGAAACTCTCCCACCTCCCACCTCCCGCCCCAACCTCAGTGCCTGCACCTTCAAGGGGAAGACAAATGAGAAACATTTCAGGAACTAAGATAATGGACTTCTTGGCATTCATCCCAACCCTAGTCCTTTGGAGCCTCAGCCCCCATGAGGGCCTCTCCCCACAGCCCTCCCCTGGCTCCTCATAACCTACCTTCTCAGAGGCTGCTGGGGTACAACAGCCCCTCCCACCCCTTTCCGCCTGAGCCAGGGCCGCATGCAGGCGGGGGAGAGCTGGCGTTAGAGGAGCAGGACGGGTGGGAAGGGGACAGCAGGCCTGACCCGAGGGAGACACCTGGCACCAGTGCCTGGCTGGCCTGAGCTTCCTGAACGCAAGCTACCCAACATCAGCACAGCCTCTCCTGTTCGGCACGGTAACATGCTCACTGAGGGGAGCTGAAGTGATCGGGGTGGGAGGCAAACTTCTGCCCTGCCAAGGAAGGCCGTTTTCAGGAAGGAGATTTGGGAAGCATCACAGGAAGGAGCCGGGTCCTTCTACCTCCTCCCTTGTGCCCTCCATGCTTTCTGGAGCTCGCTCTTCCTTCTTTCCTCTACCCTCTCTCTCTCCCACTTCCTCCTTCCTTCTAATTTCTGGGCGGGTCGTTTTTAGCTTGGGGTACCCTAATGTGACACTAGGTGGGGGGTTCTCAAGGCTCCAGTGGGCCTAGCTTGTCTCTAGTCCCTGGGCCCGGCCCAAACTTGGCACAGAGACCACCCAGAGGGTCAACACAGCACCGGACCAGCCTCAGGGAGCTCCCATCCCTGCCACAGCCCAGACTTAGGGACCCCATAGTCTCTGCCTCAGAGTCTTGCCTCCCTCTCTGGCCTCTACTGATCTCCCCTCATGGGAAATCGAGTACCAATGCCTTCCAGGGGTGCTTTTCTGTACTCCTAGGTCAACAGCCTCCACCTGTGATTACTACCTAGTTATTTCTAAGGACTGAAGGGGACAATATCATACAGTAGCAGAATCTTAAACAGTAAAATGCTGAGCACTGGGAGCCAAACGCCCCAAGTTCAAGTGCAGACATTACTACTTACTGTGTGATCACAGACAGGCCCTGAGTCTTGGCCCTGCAGCCTTCTCTCTCGTCAGACAAGGATAATAATCTGAGTGGTCTGACCTCACTGAGCAGCTGAAAGGTCACGAGACTACATGTAAATGCTACTTTCTTTTCAGATCATCCCCCACTGTACCGGTGAGGAGACTGAGGCCTGGGAAGTTACATAAATTGCCTCAATTCATTCTCATGTCAGGATACTGGGGAGAGGGTCCGTTTTAGGCCAGAATCCAAATGAGATAAAGAACAAGTCAAGAAAAGAAGTGAGGCAAAAAACGTGGTGGGAAAAGGGAGATAAAGCGTTAGAATGGATGGAAGCGGCAGGGTGGAGACTTCACGTGGACGAGGAGGAGGGAAAATGGAAAAACACAGGGCAGGGCACAGAGAGGGGCACCGATGGAGGAGGGGACGGCGTGGAGGAGAGGCGCTGCGAGGGAAGGAGACAGAGGAGAAGGAATGACCCAGAAGAACAAGGACACCAAGCCCTGCCTGTCAACAACCCAACTCAGCCAGCCCTGAGAAATCCTCAGTCACCCTGGCTCCTCCACAGAAGGAGAAAGTTAGAAAGAAAAATAGAAATCTTTGCTGTAAGAGAAGAAGGAAGGTCTGCTGTCCATCGAGCTCAAACACCCCGCCATGTGACGTGTGTGTTATCAGAATCGTGTCCCTTGGTGTCTATCAAAATTATATGTTATATCAGCCCCTTAGAAGGAAGAAGAGTGGGTTTGGGATTTGAATGACAGGGCAGGATGAGCTCAAGTGTTAGGAATGGTTCACCTGGGTCCTGAGGGAGGAAAGAGAGATGGAGAGAGGGGAGGGCATGAGAGCATCGGGTGTGTGCAGGGCGGTACAGCCGTGGACGAGGGGGAGGAGATGAAAACAAACGAAGCCCCGCCAGACTCCAGAGAAGGCCCGGGGTTGTGTGCCGAGAGGAGGGAAGGTCGTGGGAGGAAGGGGGGAGGAAGGGCCCCGGGTCCCACCTCTGGGAGGCCAGGTCGGAGCAGGTAGGCTTCTGCTCGGCGTCAGCAGCTGGGCAGCAGAACTGGTGCAGCACGGTCTCATTCCTGTGGGCAGAACAGAGAAGGTCAGGGCGTGGTGAACCAGACTCGGCCAGCTCTGCCCCCTGCTGATGCATTCTTGTCTCACCCGCTGCTACCCCTTCTCTGCCACCTGAGCCCCTGTGTGACATTGGTGGCCAAATACCACTGTAGGGAAGTGCACGCGCTGGGTCGTGTCTAGCCAAGTTTTCTTCAGTCATCTAGAGGCCCAGTTTAAGTGCCACCTCCTGTAGGGAGCCTCTGTGGCCAGGCCAGGCTTCCTGCTTCTGGACCCCCATCACTACAGGGAGGGTTCACCATTTGTCCGGCTCCATCTCTTCCCCTGCCTCTTCATGATGCTGTTCCCTGCTAAGGTCCTGTGAGATCTGCATGCACCAAACATCTTCAAATGGATCATATGCAAAGACACACAGCATTAGATGGAGACTTTCATCTTGCCAGCTAAGACTCCAAGGCATGGTGTTTGATGAAGGATTGGTTTGATATAAAAAAGGAAGCCAACCCAGGAAGCAGGAATTTGAGTCTTAAAACCAGCTTTACAGCTGGCCAGTGACATGATACATATTTAACCTTTTTTATGTATTTACTATTGAAGTCACAGAGTTGAGTTAGAGAAGTGGTTCTTGACACTGACTGCATATTAGAATCACTAAATTTTTTAAAATACCACTACCTGGGTTCTACCCCCAGAGATTCTAAATCATATGGTCTGGCAGGATCCATGGGACCAGGGTTTTTTAATAAATTTCCAGGTGATTCTAAAAGGGAATGTTGAACAACTAATTTGAAGACAACAACATGCCATATAACCATTGCTGAATTCCTACCATCTTGTTTAATGAAGCTCTGTATCATTTCTAAATTTTTTATTACTTGTTATTGTCTTTAATTGCTTGATCAATCTTACATTCTTACATCTGGTAATCTGAGCAACATAGCTAAAGATAACAATATGTAATATAACAACCATTGTTAATTCCTATCATCTTGTTTTGAGATCCTGTATTGTTTTTTATTGTTTTTGTATTGTTTTGTTTTTGTCTTCATTGTTGTTATTTTGGGGGTTTTTTCTCTTTAAAATTAAAAAAAGGGAGTGTTATGATTTGTGTCTGAATGTTCCCCCAAAGCCTCATTCAGTCATGGGGAGTGACTTTTGAAGGCAGCTGAATATAGAGTTTGTGATTGACTCATTGTCTAGAGCTGGGATTGTGGATGTGAGTGCTACACCCATCTAGGGCGGGTAGCCTGCATACAATATAAGGGACAGAAAGAGTCTTCTCTAGCTCTCCTCCCTTTTGCTCTTGTTGCTTTTGCTGCCTTCAGGCACCATGAACTATTGCCCCTCTGCTATGTGCCACCCTGCCTTGGAGCCAGATGATTATGAAATGAAACCCTCACAAACTGTGAACCAAATAAACCTTTCCTTTCTTAATTTTGAGTGTCTGGTATTTTATCTCAACAACGAAAGAAAAGTAATCAACACAGGGATCCAGGAGCCAGAAGCACCAGACTACATTTCCAAGGTCCCTTCTTGCTCTGAAATACTATGATTCTGGTAGCCACACTGAGCCAATCTGGGAGTTAGTACTTCGGTCACCTTTGGATGAAGCTATACGGATCTATCATCTAGTCTCTCTTACTAATTGGTCCCATCCCAGGCTTTATGGAGCCAGGGAATGTCAGAACTGGAAAGTCTCCAGAGAGTATATGAAAAGAGTCTTCAGACTTTGTTAGCCTGAACTAAGAACATTTGTCTAAACCAAACCTTTATTAGAAGCCCATTTGGTGAAATAACAAACCCAGAACAGCTCCATGGTTGGGGATGGGAAGTCCACAGTCTCTTCCTAGATACCCCAGCCTCAGTTTTGGTAGCCACCTCCCAAGTCCATTTTGGGGGCTCCTGGACTCTGAGATTATAGCCAAAATGCTGAGTTTACTCTCCTCAAACTAGAAGGTAATATTGGCACGTACCTTAATTTGACAAAAATAAATACCAAGAGAGTATATGTCTGAATGAGAAAAAAGCTGAGAAGAAAACAAGGATATAGCTTATGAGTTTCGAAGATTTAAAAAACAAAACAGAAAAGCATAAAGCTATGGATTAAATATATATTTATATATATTCTATATATATAAAATGAAAACATTTTGTATGAAAAAATGGCACATGTGTGTAATCCCAGCACTCAGGAGATTGAGGCAAGAGGATTACTGTGAGTTCAAGGCCAGCCTGCAGTACATAGTGAGACCCTATATATAAAAAAAAAAGATACACTAGGAAAACATATTTGTACCACATGTGACAGAAGGCAGGTTAATACTTTGAACTCCAACACACTCCTTAGACAAAGATAAACCCAGGTGAAAAAATAGGCAGATTGTGAATAGCTGTTGACAGAAGAGAAAAATCCAAAGAGCTAATAAACATGAGAAAGGGGCCCCCACGTTACTAATTCATGCAAATTAAAGTAGTACTGGGATGCTACTATTCACCCATCAGACGGGCAAACATTGAAAAGACTGCTAAATACAAGTGTTGGTGAGGCTGTGGGGAATGGATTACTCTCAGGCACTACCTGTGTAGATGCAAATTTTTGCCATTCTTTTTGGGAATTAAAAAGAAAATATGATTTCTGATACAGAAGTTCCACTTCTGGGATTTTAAACTTGCAGAAATGGAAGTTAGTGGTTCATAAATTATTTATTCAGAGATTTATGGCAGCACTGTTTTGGAGGTGGGAGGGGACAACCAGAAACAACCTAGGTCACTCTCTACCACAGAGTGGTTGAATACATTTTGATACCCATACCTTGGAATTATGTACCATTCAACAAGAATCAGATAGCACTGTAGCTCTTGGCCTGGATGGATTTACAGAGCATATGGCTAAATGAAAAAGGAATTTGCAGAGAAATGCATATATTATGGTCTTAGTTTTGTAAAACAAATATGACTCCTCTCCCCCAAATGCAAATTTTATACATGTGCTGTATATGAATGCACTATATTTTATAAGCTATATTTTATGAACTAAGTCTTAACTTGGGCTACCATAGCAGGTTGAGAGTAGGAAGAAAAGAGAGTGGAAGTATGAAAAGGAAAAGCCATGCCTGGCATAATGGTAACTGAAAGTGTTTCTCATTTATGCTTTACTTTTTAATGCTTTACTTTTTGCCAGACTGACTAGATTAAAACTCTTGCAGAGGTGATGGGATTGTGAAGGCAGTGAGTAATCTCATCTGTGGGTGAACCCACTGGTGAGTTCACAGCTGCATGGGCTCCTCGGGGGTGGGGCCTACTTGAGGAAGCAGGTCATGTAGGGTGACCTTGGGTACTATATCTGGTTTCTGCCCCTTTCTTCTTGGGCTCGTCCCCTGCTCCCTGCCTCGCAGATGCCGTGACTTTAGCGGCCCTCGTCTGCCCTACCCTTCTGCCGTGATGTTTGTGCCATGGAGCCGGCCAGCCATGGACTGAACCATCTGACACCATGAGCCTAAACAAAGCTGTCCTCCTTTACATGGTGTATGTTAAGTGTTTTGGTCACAGTGGCAACAAGCTGACTGATACATATTGTAAGTGCCTTAAAACAGAATGTACCTACAGGACAAAAAAAGTGTCAGAAAGAATACAAATGCTTATGTTGTTTCAGGATGAGATCATGAGAAAAAAGTTTTTTGCACTGAGGCCTTCCAGTGAGCTACACTCCAGCCTCTTTATTTTTTAGTTTGAGACAGGGTCTCACTGGGTTCCCCAAGCTGGCTTTGAACTATGATTTGCTTGCTTCAGCCTCCTGAGTAGCTGGGATTACAGGTGTGTGCCACTGTGTTCAGTTTATGAGCAATTTTTGTCACAAACTGTTGTTAAGTGAATTGATGATTGAATATAAATTACATGTAATCTATAGAACATAAATTAAATATTAACACAAATAAGATAAAATTTTAAAAGGTCAAGGCCTGAGGATGCAGCTTGGAGGTATAGCATGCATGTAGTATGTGCCAGGCCTGGGTTCTATTCCCAGCACTGCAGAAAAATATAAAATAAATAAATAAATAAACAAATAAATAAATATCAGAGATAATAAAAACTAACCCTGATCCACTATTTTACAAGTGAGAAAACAGGCTTAGAGTGAAAAGCACTATTTATAGTTGTCCCCTGGTTAGTCACTAGTCAGTTTTCCAGCATTCCCAATGTCCCTTCCCACTGTCCCAGAGTTCCTGGGGCAAATCAGAGGCTTGGAGAACTCCTTGAAACTAGAAGGTCTTGTGGTAAGCACCCAGAGCTCCCTGGCCTGAAGAAAAGGAAAGAGAAGAGACAGGGCAGGAACGACATGGCTCAGAGTGAAGGGACAGGGGATCCAGTATGGAGATGAAGCCCTTGGTATGGCTACATGCACCTCCAATTCCAAGCCACCAGCTGCGCCTGTGCCAGGGCACATTTGAGGTCCCTAACAAAAAAGTTACCAAGAGGACAGGCAAAGAAACAGAGCTTGCTCTGTGGTCATAGCACCAGCAGTTTGGGAAGTAGAGACACTGTCACTTGCCTGGGGGGCGCTGTTCTGAGCTGCCTTTCCTTTCTCAGGGGCTTCTTCCCAAGGCTGCGAGCCACTCCTCCACCCAGGGAGGCGGGTAGTCCACAAGCAACGCCAGGGTCTCCAGCTTTTGGCGGCACCAGCACAAGTAATGAGTAAAACAGACCGAATGTACCTGACCTTCTGTACCCCAGACCAAGGCTGACAGTGCTCTTGGAGTGCGGTATTGCTTGAGGTTTCTGCTGGTGAGGTCTTCTGAACAGTCTACCCGAGAGGGAGGCTCGTCTGCCAAGTGCTCCCCTGCGGCTCCTCCTGTGTCCGCGTCCCTGAGCCCCACCCAGCAGGGATCTCCCAGCAGACCCTCCTCGCCTTTCCCTACCGTCCAGCCCATGCTGAATCGCAGGCACTGCTTTGCCTGCCTCCGACCAGCTCCCTGTCCAAGGCCACAGTCTAAGTCCATTGGCTAAACATTACCTCCAGCTTCGTAGGTGTCCCTTCCCTCTGCCCAACAGAGAACCCGTACAGAAGGAGCCAAAGAATTCCTTCCCATTAATAATAAAATTGGAGCCACAATGAAAAAGCTACGTTCTCTCTGGGTATTCTTCTCCCAAACCCGTAACCATGGTCTAAGAGTGAGAAAAGCAGCAGACAATATAGGTTCTACATCAAAGACCCTCCACAAAACACCTGGCCGACATTCCCCACACCTGTTTTTGGGTTTTCTTCTTTTTTTTTTTTTTTTTTGTGTGGTACTGGGGATCGAGCTCAGGACCCTGCGCTTGCTAGGCAAGCGCTTATTCCACTGAGCTATATCCCCAGCCCTCCCCACACCTGTTAACATCCGTGAAAACTACAAAGAGACAGAAGTTTTCACAGACCAGAGGAGACATGAAGACTGTCACATAGTCCCCTGGACAGAGGGGGTCCTGGACCAGAAGGAGGACAACAGCAGGAAAACTGGTGAAATGCAAATAAAGTCTGAGCTTCAGTTGCTAGAGGCACGACAGATAGATGGATAAGTGGGCAGGTGATGGCAGATGGGTGACAGGTAATAGATAGATAGTAGATAAATGATAGATAAATTGGTGTAGATAGAAGATGATAGATGATAAAACAGGAAAGAAAACACTAATGACTGTGTCTTAGTACTTCACAGTGTTTATCATGCGGCATGTACAATTCTAACCACATTTCATGCATTAACTTATTCATTCTCAGAAAACCTCCACATCCAAAAGCTTGTTCTCATCACTTCACAGGTGAGAAAGCTGAGGTATAGTGACTTTCTGAGCCACTGATTAAAAAAAAAAAAATCAAGCACTCATGTGCATTTACCTTGCTTCTCATGACAAGTCTCTGTGGTAGGTGCCATCTGCCCCTTTTGTACAAATGAGGAATCAAAGTTTCGGAGGAGGTAAGTAACTGGCCCAAAGTCACACAGCTGCTCAGTAGCAGAGCTGAATCTCGGGCAGGCTGGTCGTAAGCATCATGCCTGTGACTCTTCTGCATGAGGTTTCTGGCCAGTGGGCATTCACTTCCTTACCAGGCATTGACAAGTTCCTGTTAGACTGAAGCTGGAAAGGAGCCATCACGGAAGTGGGCAGAGGGATCACGGCCTCATTTGCCCTCTCTGCCAGAAGCTTATCCTGATGCTGTACTCTGAACAGCGCGGTCCTTCCTCTCTCTACCTCCCTCTCCTCCACCCTCCCTGACAGCCACCACTGTAGCACACAACACCAGAGGCTAGGAAGGGGTGCGAGGGGCAGGAGGCCAGAGACAGGGTCTCAGGGGCGCTGGGTGGACCATCAGAGCCCGTCTGTGTGTGAGGCCAGTGGCTTTGAGCAGTCTGCCTCTGACCAAAGAACAAAAACGCCTTCCTTGCTCTCGAGGGGCAGCCCATGGTCTTGCCACCACCCACACCAGCTTAACTCGTGGGATTGGTGCCAGGAGCTCCAGTTCTCCGTGAAAGGGTCACACCCCTTGTCTGTGTTCATTCGCGCCTCTGGTGTTTCAAAGCTTCAGTTTTTTCCTCAGTCAGACTAGGATAATGGCAACGTCTATACCCTGCAGGGCTTTTAAGGAGGAGCAAGCACCACAGGAGTGTAAAAGTGCATCACAAAAGGCAAAGGCCAGACGAGGAGCCTTTTATTCAGTCACTGTCCTGACCCAGCTGCATCCTTTCATCAATTCAAACGACAGAAAGAAAAGAGGAATACTGCCTTCTCCCAGTGGTGCTTCCTGCGTTCTTGAAGTCAACCAGTGCTGCCTTTTGCGAGCACCCAGAGGCAGAAAACATCCCCTCCACACCGCAAGAGCCAGCCACTCTCAGAACCTGCTGCCCAAACATGCATCTGTACCCGATTCTGCACCGCGGGGCATTCTCCTTTCCTCCTGATGGAAGCTGAGGGCCAGTGCAGGCTGAGAAAATCCCTAAGACGCCGGGAGCGTACACAGAGCAGCTAGGGCTCAGGCTTTGCTGCTCCTGTGGTTACCAGAGAAGTAAGGGAGAATGGTGCCTGCAGACCCTCGAGTACAGCGGCCACACTCTGGGGTGGGAACCCCCCCGGGATTCACAGGACTGTTCAGGCGGGCCTTGGAATCATGCAGCCCCCAACCTGCTCCACAGCAGCTAGGCAGCGGCTCTGTCAGGACCACTGCATCATGTCACTGCGTGATGTCATTCGGTGCTGCATGTGGGCTGTGACCCCAGGAGTGCTGGAGCTGGAGGGGACAGAAATGGGCAGCAGAGAGGCCCCCTCTAGAGGCAGGACCATGGTCACTCTCAGGCATTAGCTCTCGGAATTCTAAGTGATGAGGGTTTTTGGTGTCCAGGCCCAAAGCTTTTTGCTTGGACTCTCAATTGCAGGGTCCATGACTGGAGGCAGAATTTAGTTCTCTGTGGTGTAGCAATCCCACATCTCCCAAACTGATGGATATCAATGGGCAGCTGGACTGTGGACAAAAGTGGAAAACCTAAGTGAGAGGCAGCCTCTGGGCCTAGAATGAGGATTTTCACTGGTCCCACATCCCTCCTTGTGCTGTGAGGCTTGGTGGGAAAGAGCCTGGAGAACTCAAGGAGATGGAGGAGCTGAGTGGGAGGCTGTGTTCCTGGGTGGTGATGAACAGCTGGGTCAGGGAGCTTTCAGGGATCACCCAAGCAAGACAGGAGCAACAGAGTATCAGCATAGAACCAAAGGAAGAGGGGGGCTGAGGTTGACTCAGAAAAGGACTCTTACTTAAGCAACTAGTGAGTGCAGAGAGTGGTGTGGCCAAGGGGAGGCCAGGGAGCCAAGGCCAGCTGGCTGGCTGGGAGGAGACCAAGGAGCACAGCCAGAAGCTCATGAAAGCTTTCACAGGAACCAGCCTCCAAAGCTTATGGGGGCTCGAAATCCCACTGCATGGCCATTAACATAGTTGAATGGTTTAGAAGAACTGATGATTTTTGCAGTACTGTGGTGGGGCATTGGGCAGAGAGTAGGGAAGGGGTCTCCCAGCAGAGAATGAAGGACAAATTGAGAATCCCAGGGGTAGCTTTCAAGGAGGACCCTTTAATCACCTCTTTGCCAAGATGAAGATAGGAGATTTAACTCCCTGCTCCCTTTTGGAAGGAAAGACCCAGGGACTCTCTGGGAAGGAGCTGCCCTGAGCTCCAGAGAAAGGGGGAAATCATGAAACCATTTCCAGTCATCTCCCCTAACCCCAACCTCACTACTAGCAACCCTATGAATGCTGGTTCAGCCTAATGACTCAATCTCTTTTTCCACTTTCTCTTAATGTCCTCACCTTCTCCAAGATGCAGCCTGTACCTAACCATGATAAATAAGCTGAAAAGCTCCCCTTATTTTCTCAGAAGCACCTCCTTTTCTGAGGGATGTGGGAGGCTATGCAGCCAAAACCACTTTGAAAAGCAAAACAACTTGTCGGACTTATATTATGTGCCTTCAAGATTTGAAATAGAGCTGCCCTAAGAAAGTGTGGTACTAGAGGAGGTGGGTGTGTAGCTCAGTATAGAGCATGTGCCACCATGCATGAGGCCCTGGGTTTAATCCTTAGCAATGGGAAAAAAAATTGAACAGACACTTCACCAAAGAAAAATAGTAAAAAAAAAAAAAAGCGTGTGAGAGGATACTCAACATCATCAGTCATTAGGGAAGCACAAATTAAAAGCACAATAAAATAAAATCACAACCTAACAGAAGGACTAAAACTTCAATCTGACAGCGCGAAGTGCTGATAAGGGTGTGAAGCACCTAGAACGCTCATGCTCTTGGGGTGGGAATGCAAGATGGCGTAACACTTTGGAAAGCAGTCCAGTGGTTTCTTATAAAGTTAAACACATACTTACCATATGCCTCTTCAATTATGTACCTAGACATTTACCCCAGATATGTAAAAATGCATAACAACATAAAACTATTTCCAACAGTCAGTGTTTATAGCAGAAAATAGTCTGCAACCATCTCAACGTTTATTGTCTGGCTCATAGACGAACAAACTGTAGTATATCCACACCATGAATTGTATTTTATTCAGCAAAAATGAACTAGCTCACATGTCCCCAAATGGATAAACTTCAAAAGCACCACACTAAAGGAAGGAATCTAGACAAAGAAGTCTATACGCTGTGTGATTCTATTTACATGCCATTCTAGAAAAAAACAAAACCATGCTGAGAAAGTTGCAGCAGGGTGGGAGGGAAGGGGCTAAGAGCAAAACGGAACCAGGGCTCATTTGAGGTCATGGAAATGCTCTATATCTTGATTGAGACAGAAGTTATCAACTATGGACATTTGTCACAACTCATTAAACTATACATTTAACATGGGTGAATTTATTGTCTGTAACTTTACCTTAATATTACTTATTTTAACAAGAAAAAGACCAAAACCTTTTCCTCTTCCTTCTCACTTCCTACTGCTTCCAGAGGCTTTAGAATCATGTTTAGCTTCCCTCCACCCATTGCACCGGATCATCTCATTAAACCCTTTCCAGGCTGCAGAAGACAGACAATGTGTTTTCCCTCTTCCCACTGCTAGATTGCATTTCAGAGACCAGATGGCTCATCACTGAGCCAAAGGAATGCAGGGGGCCAGAAATGGGGACAATGAGAAAGTCGGGGCGGGGTGGGGAGTGCCTGAATGGGGGAAGCATGGGCCTAGCTGAGGGCTGAGAGGGCCTGGGAGGTGTGGTGGAAACAGCTATGAGCCAAAGGAAAAGAGCCAGCCCACTGTGACATGCGCCCTTGGGGGGCGGCCTCAGGTCTGGTGAGCAAGCCCTGCCTCGTTTATCTCTCTGAGTTGTGGTGGTTCATGTGAAGGTGAAACCACCTTGGGAGAAGCATAATAAACTCTGTGCAGATGCAAAATCTTATAATGACTATTACTGATACTATTAGCGACCGCAGCCGCAGAACCCAACAAACACAGCTCACTTGCAAACAGCCCTGCCAGGATATGACCACCTCCTCCCAGCTGTCCTCTGGGCCCCCGCCCCGCTCCAGGTTGGCTTCCTTATGCTCCGTAGTGCTGAGTGACACTGACCAGCCTCCCACAGAAAGATGGGAAGAGCTCAATAAGTGATTATAGTTGTCCCCGCACCCAGCGGTGAACAGCGACATTGGCCTGCTCACCTCCACGACAGGGTCATCCAGCCAGGCTCAGTGTGCCGCCCCAGCCTGCCAGAGGCTGAGGCCTCCACGCAGTGGTCTCATTGGCCAGCACTTGCGCTGCATCCACGATCTGCTCACCCTCCTTTGGGCAGCTGGGCAGTTCTCCCAGCCCTGCCCCAACGCCAAGGGAAAGGAGGATGTCCATATGAAGAAGAGGAGGGTGGGTCTGCATTTTCTGTTATGCTCCAAAGGCCTCCAGAGCCCCACCCACTGCTCTGTGGACCACATTTCTGTCAAGGGAAAGGAGAGAAGGCGGAGCATAGAGCTTTCCACTTCAGCTCATGGAGGTCTGATTCGGTCTGCTGTATGTATTTGGGATGCCCGTGAGGTTCATTTTGGAAAAAAAAACACCACCAAAGCCTCCTTCTCCTTCAAAAATATGATGGAACATTCTAACCCAAAGCCCTTTACTTACAACTGCTAAATCCAGTCCTACCTCATCCAGTGCTCTAGGATTAGAGAGGAGCTCTCTGTCACCCACTCGACCATGGCCCTTCCTAGCCCGCCTTTCTTCTTGTCTATAGGAAGCCTTCTTTCTTCTTGTCTGTTAGTAATCTTTTCTAATGACCCTGTACAAACTGCCCCAACCACAACACAGTGTTAATTGTCTTAATGCATTTTGTATCATTATAACAAAGCTCCTGGTGCTGGGTAATGTAGAAGGAAAAGAGGTTTATTTGGCTCCTGATTCCATTGTCTAGGAAGCCCACACAGCACAGAGCTGGCTCTGGTAAGGGATCCCTGGCTACATCCAAACATAGTGGGTGACCTCGCATGGCAGCAGTGCAATGGAGAGGTCTCCCAAGGTGAGAGAGCGAATAACAAAGCTGAGGAGGCCAAACTAACTTAGACAGCCTGCTCTCACAGAAACTGATCTGCTCTCCTGGGAACTAATCCATTCCTCTGAGATCAGCAGTAATCCCTTCATGATTCAATCGCCTCCCACCAGGTTCCACCCCTTAAAGGTCCCGCTTCTTTTCAGTCCTGTTACATTGGGAGCCAAGCTTCAACATGAGTTTTGACTGGGACAAACAGCTCTAAACCACAGCCATAGCAGAACTTCTTTAAAGGGTTATCTGATGATGAAATGAGCTAAAACTTGCAAAGGATTTACAACCTGGGTTAATCCACGGGGGCTGTAATGAATATGTCTGATTTCAGGCTGCCCTCGCCCCTCTCTCTTTTACTCTGATGAAGAGGTGTTCACCTCCTTGGCCCATCCCATCCTGTTTTCACCTCCTCTCTTCCCCTGCTGGCTGTCACTGTCATTTTTATTGTGGGCCCTTTCGCTTTAGCACACAAACATGCTCAAATCTCGAATCCTAAAACACTGTTCTCTCACAGTTCTCCTCTGGTTATACTTTCTCCCTTCTTCCTCAGCCAGATTCCAGAAAGAGCGGCTGTTTGTTGCTTGCATGGGCCTCTTTACACCTTGATCTGCTGCCAAGTAGCTGTTACCTATATACTTTTCCATAGAGCCCAGCAGAACTTTCCCCCTGGGGACCCCGTCTGCCAAATCTAGGGGGACTTCTCCGTTCCAGATTGACTCAACTGTCCTGCAATATTCACTGCCAAAACTTGCTTCTTGAAGCGTCTTCTCCCTTGACTTCTAAAGAAGTGGCCTGCCCTGGTTTGCCTCATGGAAATAAGATGAAATCGGCCGCCATGCTGGGAGGAAGACCAAACAGCTCCATAGAGAACCTTGGGTGGATAGGAGCCAACAAGCAACACCAACCTGCCGGTCATTTAATGACCATCCCAAAACTGAGTGCGCCAGTCTTAGCTAAGCCTCTCTAATAAACCCGGTGCAAACTGCGGATTTCGTAGCCAAACCAATGCTTAGTTGTACTTCGAGTTTAGGTTACTTTTATAGCACCAAGTTTGAGAATAGTTTGTTAAGCCATGAATTCTCTGGTGAAGGAATTTCATGGAGGTCTTCTTATACCACAGAGCGCAGCATGGTTTCTAGGAAAGCCGTGAAGCTGGGGATCTAAGACTTGGATTCGGGCCTTGTCTGCCCACTGCAAGGGCCGAAGCCCCACAGGCAGGTTATCTGAGCTTTGCCAGCCTCAGTGTCAACTGTCCAGAGGAGACCATCAAAGAAATGACCTTACTAGGCTGTTACGAATGTCAAGCAGAGTGACCTATGTCATGCTTAGCATAATACCTAGCACAAAGAAGGCATGAAAGAAACTGCCTGTACCTGGCCGTGCACTGATGTGGCACCTGGGCAGTTCAGAATTCAATATTTTCTTTACCACTTTTTATTCAGGCTTGACCTTCCTCGACCTCAGTTTTCTGACCTGTTAATAGCACACTAGATGATAATAACATCTACCTCAAAGGATGACTGTGGTGACTGAATAAGCTAATGCACTTAATGTGCTAGGCCCCTCCCTAGCCCAATTGGAGTGCCCTTACTGGCTCCAGACTCAATTATTGCCCTCATCCTTGGGGCTATATACTCAGGAGTTTCACCACAGTGCTGTGGGGATGGCAGAACCTGGATCCGTAGTCCTGATGTATGCTAAGGGTGATGGAAGCCTCAGCCAGAGATTCCAGGCTCCTCCAAACTCCAGATATCCAAATTCTTCCCAACCTGCAGGGGCCAGTGCCAGACATTTCTCCTGCAAGGTCTTCCCCAGTTTGTCTTGGTGTCCACCCCAACACTGTTGGCCCGTGGTTCTGCCTGGGCTAGAAGCACTCACCTCACAACTTCCTTAGAGGCTTCCTTGACACACCAACAGGATGGATGTCAAGTATTCCATGCTGGACCCTGATGTTGACATGCATGCCATATCTCCCTAGGTTAGAATGCACTTTCTAGAGCCACTCCTGTGACCTATTCCTCTCTGTGCCCTGTGTAGGACACCACCGTCATATCACATCTAGCTGGTGAAAAATTAGGAAAATAACTTGGGAAAAGATGGTGGAAGAGGAGATGGCGTGCTATTTTCACAAAACAGATACTACAATAATCTATACAATAAGCATGTGGAAACAGTTTACAAACAAGTGACTGAACAGTGCCTCACTGAGTGACAATACTTCCTGAGTTTTTAATGTAACAAGAGGGAGCACTAAAAGTTAAGAATTAAAACCACACTGAGGGTGGTGGTGCACGCTTGTAATCCTAACGCTCAGGGAAGCTGAGACAGGGAAGATTGCAAGTTCAAATCCAGCCTGGGCAACTCACCAACTTACAAAGACCCTGTCTTAAAATTAAAAGGTAAAAGAATGCTGAGGATGGATCTCAGTCTGAAGACTCTGGCTTAAATCCCCATAGTGGAGGGTGGAAATGGCTTTGCTTGTGGAGAAGGTTTCTCGCCCCAGTTCACACACAGGCAGTGTGGGCCTGGCAGTGGTGCTGAGCCTCGATACCTCCGCTGACTGTTTCATTTAATCTCTCTGCTAAAACGATACCTCCTAAGGGAGGCATTATCTATCAAAGTAGCCCTTTCCAGTCATGCCCTTACTTTTCTTTCAGTTCTCATGAATTTAGATTATACATGTGCAGTTACTTGGCTGGTATCTGTCTTCTCTTCTTGAATGTGAGCTCCATGGTGGCAGGTCTGTCTGATCTGCTCACAGTGAATTTCCAGTGCCTACAGCAGAGCCTGGCGTGTAAGAGGCACTCAGCAAATACTTGTTAAATGAATGTACACGTACAATTCTTGCCCTTGAGGAAGCTAAATAAAATTTTCCATCCCTAACAAACACTCAACTCCCTCTTTTCGCTTGCCTTTCTCTTGTATAGCAGTACATCACATTCGAATTTTCCCCAACCTCGGCTCGCCTAATTACGTACAGTGTTGACACAAATGTTTGTACATGTGTTGATAAATGAGTGTGTTTGGTCTGATCTTTTCTAATGGTTTTTAAGCGGGAAGCTGCATCAGAGTCCCCTGAGAGCTTCATTTAAAGCACACTTGGCTGCACTCCTTCCCTTCACCCACTCAGGCTGGGACAGTACAGCTGCAAACCGCCCCCTGGGGAAACACATGCAAATGACCTCGGACCTGTACTGGAAGGCAGGGGAGAATCCAGCGAAAGGACGGAATGCCAGAGCCATACTGCCCAGGTTTGAAGTGGACAAATAATCTTACGTGGCCCGAAACGTAGGGTAGAGTTTACCTCATAGAGTTTTATTAGGACACATTGACAGAAAATTTGTCACGCACTTAACATACTACATAGCCTATAGGAAGTTCATGGGCACATTTCCCATGCATTTAAAGTAATTAAATGATTAGTTTCCTATAGGAGGTGTTCTTCATTTCCCTGCAGCACTCAGGATATGGGCCTTTTCTGTGGTGGATGGCTGGTACACAGAGTTAGCTAACATACTGACAAAACAAACATGCTATAATTTCTCCCTTCTTGAAGAATAATCCTCTGTCTTGGACCTCTTCCTCCTAAACCTGTCACCTCATTTTTTACCCCTCTTCATTACAAAACTTTTACATTTTTCCACAATCGTTTTCTGTAATTACTTTCAATTCCATTATCTTTTATATGTTTTTTTTTCATTAGGAAAACTTCAAACATACGTCTTGCTAATCTTCTACCAAATTTTTTGTTGGAGTATTTTACTTAAGTTTTTAAAAAATCAGTGTCTGTTTGTGAGACATAATTATTACATGCATCTTGACAAACTGGGTAGTACGCACACTGCACCTTGATCATTTTTACTTCCCCTTTGCCTTCTGCTGACCTTCTTCTCATCCCAGAGTCTACCTCCCTGCTTCCTACCACCTCTCTTATTTTGCTCTTTAAATTATTTGTGTTTTGGGTCTCTCATATTAGAGTAGCCATGTGGTGTTTAACCTATGCTGTCTGATTTATTTCACTTAATATTATGGTCTCAAGTTCCAACTGCTTCCTACAAATGAGTCACATTTATCTTCTTTATGGCTGAGTTTGCTGGAGTGTTTTAAAGCAAACCCTAGAAAGTTCATTTCACCCAGAATGTACCCCTAACAGGTAAGAACTTTTAAGAGATATAATAATAGTATCATTATTACACCTGCCCAAATTAACAGTAATTCTTTAATCTCAGCTAAGGCCTCATCTACGTTCAAATTTCCCTGATTGCCTTAAAAATGTCTTTCCAGTTGCTTTCTTTGAATCAGGACCTAATCAAGGTCCACACATTACATCTGGTTGATCAGTCTCTCAAGCCCCCTTCCTTCTTCCCTTCTGTCTCTAGCCCACACTAATCAACCTTCTAATCGCAGCACTTCACCCACACTCTGCTTTTCAAGGTCAGCAATTACCCGAATGTTGCTGAAGCCAATGGGCAACTTTCTCATTCTACTGAGCACATTAGCAGCGTTTGATCCGTGTGGTTCAAATCCTCCTCCAGGAAGCCCTCTTTGCTAGAACACCTGGGGCTTCTCAAAACTTCTCTCCTCCCTCTTGTGGCTGCTTCTATGCTCCTCCCGGCACCGATTCCCCGATCTTTACTCTTGTTCCTCCTCTCCTAGTATCTCCACTCCACTGTGTACTGGGCATCTCAAACTTAACCCATCTAAATCGCCACCACCCAGATTTCCCACCTCATCCTTCTCAGACCTTGGCTCACACCTTAAACTCTGCTCCAGCCCTTCTTTCTTTTGCTCATTAATCCCTCTGGAAGTTCTGCTTCCCAAGCAGCTTATCATTGCTTTCAGCACTGCAATACTGCCTTCGTCCCAGCTATTTCTACTGCCTACCTGAATTTTGCAACAGCTTCTATCCCTGATTCTCTCTTCCTTCCCTCTTCAGCCTGTTCTCAACCCAAACTCAGCTCAGTGTCCAAAGTTCCTTTTAAGCATTGTCTGCTCAAAATTACCCAATGGTACCCAGTTTTTCTTAAAGTAAAAGCCTAGCACTTCACAATGGACTTCAAGGCTCCTAACAAGAAACACTGGGGATTTGAGGGTGTAGCTCAGTGATAGAACATTTTTGTAGTATGCACAAAGCCCTAGGATCCATTCCCAGGTAGGGAGGAAAAAAAGATAAGAAAAGAAAAAGAATTTCATGAAGGATTTAAGAGGTTTTTCTCACTGCTATACTCCAGTGCCTGGGGAAGGAACTGGCACCTGGCAAATATAATAAATATTTAAGAGAATGAAGGAACATAGACGCCATGAAAATACACACTTATGCAGAGAAGGAAACAACCCTGTGCAAGACTGCAGTCCATTCCTTAGGTCAGTTCAGGAGGCCTTCCTGAAAGAGATGGCCTTAGGACTTGTCTTCAGCTTCTTCTGTATAATACCTGACAGCTTCTCCGATCTCCACAGCTGCTGACAACAAAGGTAGCCTCGGGCACAAAAGTGACTGAAATTCCTGTCTGTGATCCCAGTTTCTTGGCAGGCAGAAGAATTGCAATTTTGAAGCCAGCCTTGGCAATTTAGCCACACCCTGTCTCAGAAGAAAAAAAGGCTAAGGGCATAGCTGAGTGGTAAATCACTTGCCTGGCATGTGTGAGCCTCTGGATTCTACCCCTCAGACTGTGTGTAGACACAAATTTGCACACACGAACACAGGCACACACAAAGAGCAAGCTGAGCTAGAGAGCCTTGAAGCTGAGAAGCACACTCCTGAATCTCATTTCTACTGCAAGCTGCCGATGTCTGAAGCATATCTACAGCTCGAGAGGCTATTTCAAACCTATCTCCTAACCCAGTTCTCAGAAAAGCCCACCCTGAATGTGGATGCACAGACAGGCCACCTAAGAGCTTGCCTTCCCAAACTCTACACGAAAGGAAAGGATGTAGAATCAGCGTGGTGCCAGGGGATGCCTTGCAGGTGTTAAAAAGAACGAGGCAACTCTCTTTATACTGAACATGGGAAGATCACTACGATGCATTAGGAGGGCAGAAAAATCAAAGTGAACAGCAACTCTCTGGAAAGATACAGAGATTGCTAAAGCGGTTGGGTGAGGCAGTGGGTAAGTGGTTAGAAAAGGGGGAGAGACACATTGTAAACTCTTGCATCTTTTACTAAGTCAGTGTGTTATCTATTTGAAAAGAACAAAATAAATAAAAGAATACAAGCAGATCGAAGAAATGCAAGACAAGAGAGCTGTATAAACAAGTTCGGGCATTTTCGGTAGAAAAACAGAAGCCATCGGCACAAGTACAGGTAGGTGGCCGAAGCCAGCGTCTTGTCCTTCCTGTGAAAGAGACGATCCATTAGCGGCTCTTAGGTTGGGAGGGTCCCGTTCCAGGGCTGAGAACGCCAGTGGGTTCCTAGCCCAGACAGGCAGGGCCCAGAACCAGCAGAAGGGCTTCCCTGTACCCAGCTTGGCCCAGCCACACCCCCTGCGCTGCAGGTACCATGTTCTGAGAGATCAGTGACAGCAGTGAGCCAGAGCCACCCACAGAGCCACGTGCAGTAAAAGGCAGCAGAATTGGGTGTTTTAGTCTGAGAGATGTTAGCAAGGTGGGATGGGGCAGGAAGGCAAGGTCTGGCTGTCTTCAAATATTCCAGAGGTTGTCAAATCAAAAGAGGAGGGATAGTCCTACTTTCTAAAAGCACTTCCTGGCCAGTTGTTACGCTGGCAGGGCCCCCAGACCAGACCGCAGCACTCACCGTGCTGCTGGCTGGCTTCGGCATTCCCCCTGAATCGTCACAGCGATTCCACGGGATTGGCACCATCCCCCAGTTTATACGTGAGACGCCCAAGGCTGGCCCTGCTCAAGACCATGCTGTTACTAAATGACAGAACCAAGGGTCAAACCCGGAGCCACATTCACAGATACTGAATCATGCTCAGCTACAGGCGGGGCCAGAAGATCGCTTGAAATTCTGAGGCTGCGATTCCGCAAAATACAAATATAAGCGGAGACTGAGAGGGGGCTGAGATTCTTTTGCAGAGGAGGTGTCTTGGATCCAGGAAGGCAGGACAGGTGGAGTCTGAGCGCACAAGGGGATCCGCTCCCTCCAGCCTGGACTGGGGCCTGGGAAGGCAGGCAGGAGGAGCGCGCGCGGGGTCCAGCCGACAGGGCGGGGCCCCCAAGGCCCGGGCGCTGCAGCAGCCAGGCTGAGCCGCGACCCAGCACAGACACCCCCTCCACCCCGGGAGCGCGGGAGCGCGGGAGCCCGGGAGCGCGGGGGCGGCCCGAGGAGAGCGCGCACCTAGTCATGTGGGCGGGCGCACCAGGCAGTCGGAGAAGGCCGCGGGGGTGGGGAGGCCGCGGGTCGCAGCCCGCCGCGGGAGCTGCACACGGCGAGGGCGGAAGCCTGGGCCGCCCAGGAGCCAGGTCGGGAGCAGGCGGGGGCGCCGCGGGCCTGGGAGAGCGGGGCGCACAGGTGCGGGCCAGCATTTCCGAGCGAGTGACTCAGCACGGGCGTGGGCGCGCCGTTGCCCTGCGCGGGGTGTCCGCCCCCGCCGCCTGCCCCTGCCCGGGAGCTGCGCGCGGTGCGGGGAGAGACGTGTGGGCCGGGAGATCCCGCGCTGCCTGTCTGCGGCTCGCCCGGCCGCCCACACACCGAGATCGTGACTTCGCTCCCCCCACAGCCCGCAGCCCGTCGGGAGCGCGCAGAGGAAGGGCTTCCCCCAGCCTGCGAGCCGTGGGGGCGGAGTGCGCGGGCGCCCCGCCGATCCCAAACACTGCCCTCCCGCTGCCCTGGGTTTTATACTTTCTTGGCCCGAGGGAGCCCAGTGGAAATTTCCGGGGTGATTGACGCTTGAAGCTTCAGAGAAACTCGCTTCATATCGCCCCGGGGCCCCCGGGATCTGCCACCGTTTTCGTGCGGGTTTTGTTTCCCTGAAAGGGAGAGTGAATTCAGAGCCCCCCACCTTCTTGTGGATGGCTTTGTCTTGGAGAAGCCATTTTCACATCTGAGCTGGACCCTTCCTCCTACAGCGACCCCCTAACGGCTCTGCTTCACCGGAATTGGTGATCTGCGGGTAGAAGGGCGAGGAGGAAAATTATTGCCCCTCTTTGGGCAGGAGAAAGCAAGACCTAGGAAAGGAGGATGAATCTGCGCTAAGGTGGTATTTGGAGGTCTGTGAGGGAAGATAGGACGTTAGAACAAAAACACTGGCTGCTGGTTCCAAACCCCCGTGCTTGAAGAGAACGCTCTGCCAGCCCTGCTCAAGGCTACTTTAGCTTTCCCTAATGGGCTGTGACTGAGAAAACCGCGAGAACATCAGAGCTGTCCAGTGAAACCCCGCACTGTAAGCATCCAAAGTTATGTCTGTGAAGACCAGGCTTTGCACAGGAAAGACTGAAGCTAGGCCCAAGAGAGAAATTCTCAACTGCTTGCATGGTTTTTGTTTCTGTTGTTTTAAAATAATCATTATGTTAAATTGACGCATTGAATTAAAACTGTGGTAGACTGGAATCATTCATCAAGGAAGAAATTGTGGAGTTCCCCTGCCTCTCTGACTGGGATGGAAGTGCAATCCTGATTGGAGGCAATCAGAAGGCTGGTGAGCTGGCATGTCCAAAGCTGGAGAGGCGATTGGCACTGAGCCCTGGCCACAGCTAGCCAAGAGGCTGCAGGGAAATTACTTTCCTGATTGCTCTGTACCTGAGCTTCCAAATACTGTACCTCAGCAGAGAATCTCAGACACACAGACATACAGCCACTGCACCTGGTCACAGTTTAGACAGCCTGCGTCCAGGGGTTCACTCTTCTGGGGGTCTGGTCTCCTGCATGCTGCAGGCAGAGTGGGGTGCAGTGGAGGCATTGGAACCCCCCCCATTTTACAGAAGGGAGATCCAGGAGGAGCAGGCTAGTCAAGGGAGAGGAAGCCTGTTGTGCAGAACAGGGAGAAGCTGTTCAGAACCCAGGCAGTGTGCTCATACCTGGTGTCACTGGCAGAGGTAAGAAAAGGTGTGCTCAGCTCTGCTGAGGCTTGCACAGTCTTTGGTGTGGGGTGGTCACCCATCCCTCTAGCCTAGGCCAGCCTCACAGATGCATCCACACTAGTTGCACCTGCTACCCTCCCATTAGGATTCTGACATTTACATGAATAGAATAGACCCTGCCTGCTAGAGAAATGGGACTGAGAGGCCTGGAGAAGGTGCTGGTGTTGGCTCCTGTTGTGTCTCCCAGGCCTAATCATGACCTCAAAACCCAGTCTTCCCCCATCATACTGGGGCTCCAGCCTAGGGCCTCACAAATGCTGGGCAAGTGCTCTGCTACTGAGCTGTACTGTGGCCCCTCTCTGTCCCCTCCTTTCTCTCCATCTTTATGGACTCTTTGCCCATTGCTTGTTCAAGCCTTCTGTAAGGCTGTGTGCACGTGACTGAGATGAAAGGCTCTGCAAGGGCTTTCTCATACTCTGCACTTCATGTACCTGCCAGGCAGAGGACTGGTTGGAGGTTGGGGGCAGAGAGAGGAGGACTCTCCTTGCTCATGGATAGGATTGCGGTGGTTTGCATTAGCTGGAATGAACAGTCCCATTCCCCGTCAGCGCCCTAGTGGCCTGGAGACCTGAGCCTCCAGGCTTCTTTTCACCCATACTGCAGGGAAGTATGCCCCAGCACTTGGGTCCAAGCCAGCCTACTCCTTGAGAGGCCTCCCTCAACCCAGCCTTTCTTCCATCCTCTCTCCTCCCTCCTCTCAACAATCCATGTGCCTGCCTGGGCTCTACTGCTTGAGAGTTTACTCAGTCAATATTTATGAGCCACCGGCTGAGTGTTGAGTTTTGCTCTTCTCTTCCTTCCTCTTCAGGCTCATAGGACACCAACCTTTACTGCCTGCTGACTCTCCCTGCCTACACTTACGGCTCCATGGGGTTTGCTCCATGGCAAACCCCAACAGAGGCACGGGACATCTTGCCAGCCAAAACATGATTTTAAAATCCTACAAAAGAGTTTACCAAGCACCATGATGCTCCTCCACTCCTTTCCTGATTATTTCCCACATAACTGAAGCTCACTAGGGAAGTGTCCCTTCCATAGCCTAAATAATAACTTCCAAGTCAACATGGGGTACCCTGCATCCTTCCCTTTCTCACCAATGCCAAGCAAGGCAATTCCAACTCTTTGCAAATTTAGGGAAAATAAGGATGCGTTTAGACTCCCAGAAGCCTCTCTTGTGAGCCCTTTAGCCGCTGCTGTGCCTCCTGGGTTGGCCTTCAGTCAGCCAGTGTGGTCTCGTACCCTTCTCCTTTCTCAAACCCTGCCCTGGGAAACTGCCTGAATAAATGTTTTCATGCTGTAGTGTGGAAGACTGATCAGGTATTATTGGCATAGGGGAGACATTCTAGAAGGCAGAGGTACCTTTCTGGGTCCTCTAAACGTCAGTAACTAATTAGCTGTAGGCTTTGTCCTGCACACCATGGAAGAGTCCTGACAGGCTTCTCTGACCCATCACCATGTAATGTCAGCAGCACAGGATGAAGAGGTAAGGGAATCTGAGCTCTAAACCTAGGCCTGCCATTATCTACTGTGGAAGCACTATTCACTTCCCTCTTGGACCTTAGCTTTCTCATGTGGCAAATGAGAAGTTTGGCCTGGGTGGGTTAAAGGGCTCTTGGGCAGGCTGCAAGCAGGCCCTGTTCACAGCAGCCTGCGTGGGAAGGAGAGGGACCACTCAGCACATCACCGGCCTCACAGTTACATAACCCTCCTAGATTCATTGTTCAAGCAAAAAAGCAACATCGAACAGCCCATCCCCCACCCCACCCAACTCAGTGTCCAGTGCTTGTACACACATGTGCAGGCACACACACACATGCACACCCCAGTCTGTTTATGGTGCTCTCCAGGCACAACCACCTGGGAGAGAATTTTAGAAGCCCAATTTTTTTTCTTTATCCTAGATGATATCTCATTCAAGTCTTTAAGAAGCAATTCATTTGCTCTCTAGGCTGGATCAAAGTAGAGTCGCCTCTCCTCTACCCTTCCACTTGCTCAGAAACCCCACAGCACATCAGGCCCCTTCTTTTCTCTGTCCTTCCTGCGGTACCCGGCAGCCTTCTGACCCCAGGGTGCTGCAAAGAGCAGATCTAGCTCCCATCCCAGGGACGGAGAAATGGAGTCAGCTTTCTTTCCGTGGAAGTTGGAAGTACTGCCCAGCTTCAGACTCTGTTCCCTTCTCTCCACGTTGTCCATGACAGGTTAGTGTACCTTTTCCTGGAGGAGACTGTAGTTTCCCAATTTAGGAAAGGGTGCAGGTCCTTTTATCACTGCAGGGCATTAGGTGGTAACTTGGGTCCATTTGATGTCCGCAAGAGAAGTGCAAAAATCTTAAAACGCAGCCAAAAAGATTTCAGTTGAGCTGTAAGAAGCAGTTTCGTAGCTTCCCAGCTATGAAGTTATACACCACTAGCGAGTAGTGGGTTTGTCCTGCCTACCTGCTTTTTTCCAAGGTAAGCTCAACCTTCATGTCTCTGGAATAACTCGGATGCTCACTGTCCAGAGATGGAGGAGTTAATGGAAAAGGGCACATGTGGAAAGGGGCCCGGGAGGATAGAAAGAGAACTGAACCTGGATTCCTGCCTGTTACTGTCTGGCATCAGATGCGGCGCCTGTCTTTTCTGTGTTGCAGTTTCTTTATATGTCAAGATACTGCAGTGTATTGAGCACTTACTCTGTGCCTGGAACAGCACTCAGCAAGTGATATCATCTAAGGTTTAAACATTACAACAACCCTACAAGATAGATATTATTCTTTATGTGTGGGAAAAAAATGGGCTGAAAGAAAGGAAATAATGAATGCAGGATGCCCCAGCTGGGAGCTGGAAAGACAGGATTCCTGCTAAGTGTGCGCGCCCAAAGCTCACGTTCTTAACAACCACGAGCTATATCGGAACATCCTATGATTCTGTGGCTTCCTGAAGCTCCTTTCAGTTAAAAAACTGAACTGCACCTTCACTCTTGATTCCCTCCCTTTTTGTTAATGTCCTCATTGCCTGAAGGGAGGACGACCACGTCTTTCTTCTGTGCAAACAAGAAACCTTCCACAGCTCATGTGGGAACCTGTACTTTGTGTTTTTCCAGAAGCAGAGGAGGAAGTTACTGCAGTGGCACAAGCCTTGAAGACCCTGCCAGATGGCTGGATGCTTGGGAATTTGCCAGGTGCAATGCCAGTGTCCCTAGGACCTCTAAGAAACCCCCTACCAAGCTGCCACCTCCCTGTGTCCAGAGCTATCAAAATACATTTGGATCCCAAAGGGGGTTGAAAATGATCAGCTTCCTCAACAAGGGCAGTTAGTGTAAAAGTGTTTACATGGGATTTAAACTCAAGAACTGAGTCTCTTTCCAGAGTGCCAGTCGTAGCTGTTTGTCCCAGATTGCCCCTACTTTTTCTTACCACTGTCCCTTCCCTCTTCACCCTTCCCTGAGCCAAGCTGCTTTTTTTTTTTCATAATTGACCTTTCAAACTCAGGCTGCACAGATATTTGCTGAATCAGCAGGACCAGCTGCTGTTCGTCTTGCTTGGTCCCAGGTCAAGGGGAAAATGTGCCGGGATGGCGTTTTGAGACCTTGTGGAGTTGACTGTGTGGGTCTGGGAAGGGCTGGAGAGTGTGGAAGGAAAGACTAGGGTGGAGCGAGGCGTGGGGGTTTCCCAGGGGCTGGGAAAAGACTTGTTTCTGGAAAATTGTGCGCTTTTTGAATGAAAAGCAAGGGAGAGCAGCAACATAGGTGCTTGGAGAGGTAGAAGACAGTAATCTCAAACATCCATTCTGCACCAGCTTCCAGGTATGAGCTGAGAGATACTCACACTCCCTCCTGCCAACGGGTCTTCGTTCTGGGCTTGTTTTCCAACTTACTGGCAAGAACTCCTCTCCCCAGTAGGGAAAGGAGAAGGAAAATACGCAGTTTGGGGAGCCTTAGCCTCAGCAATCAGGCCTTCAAGACACAAGGCGGACCAGGTCCCCATGTGCCAGGCTTTCCTTACCCACTAACAAGCTTGGCTGGCGACGGAATGGTGAACACATGCCCTACAGATATCTTGGGACTACATCTTTTGAGCTGCCTCCTTTGCAGTTACCCTTGGCTTTTGCTGTTCCCTGACATGAACCTCTACTTCAGCGAAGAAGGCCTTGTCCCTGGTTCTGAACCTGGCTTGTGTGCTTTTCACCCTGTGCTGTTCTGGGGGAGGGTAGCCCTAAGTAGCCACTATGCTTACACCCGTTTCTAGATAGGTGTCTCATGGATGTTGAGCAAAGACTACTTCTTCTTTCCTGTCTTTTCATAGTATAGAGTGCAGAATTTTGAATAGACTGGACATTTGATACATTTAGTTGACTGATGCATGGACCTTAATGCTATCTTGGTAGCTTTCAGCATGAGCCATTCCTGAGCGGCCACCTTCAGACAGACAACCCAAATTGAAAAGCAGCAGAGATCTGTGCCCCAGTGGTTTTCTAGCCATCCCCACCCTTCTTTCAGAATGAGACTAAGGAGCCCTGAAGATGGCTCAAGATTTATTTCAGGCAGGGCTGGGGGTTTAGCTCAGGGGTAGAAAGCTTGCCTAATATGTGCAAGGACTTAAGTTTAATTCCTAGCACCACCACCCCTCAAAAAAGCATGATTTCTTTCCTGCTTACAAGATGAAGACAGAGAGGAAAGAGATGACCCTGTGTAACTTGAGTAGAAGTGAAGGACAGCAGAAAGAAAAGCTGGGAAAAAGAAAGTACTCAAGGGAGAGGGAAGGAGGAGGGAGAGAAAAGAAAGGGAAAGGGTAAAGGAGGAAAATAGTGAGAAAGCGAAAGACTAGGAAGGGAGAAGCCATTCAGACTTTGTAACCATGTTGAATCATGGAGCTCAGAGAATAGCAGAATTTGAAGTACAATGCAGAGATCCCACCTAGCTTCCTGTAGTCATCTGCCTGCGGGCCTGGAAACCTGGCCAAACCCTGGAATCCACAGAGTCAGAATGCACGACTGAGTAGGTGGGTAACTGTGCTCAGAGAATCAGGGTCATACTGAAACCAGCAGCTTTAAACAAGGTCATGTACTTCTGTGGCAAGAGGCCTTTGCCAGGTCAGACTGAGGCTTGGCACCGGCCAGAAAAGTGACAATAATCAATCCGTAAATGTTGTGAGTCTTGATTTAACACTAAGCAATATGAACAGTGGGGTCCAGAGCTCGCAAGAGTCAGGAAGTGTGTAGAGAAAGAGTTTTAAGCCCTCAAGAGTTTTTATGCCGCAGTATCTCTGTGCTCACACACCTCCACATTGTTGCTTCATTAGCGCGACTTCCAAGGCCACCCCCTCTGTGTCTCTCCCACCTAAAGGACAACAGGTCACATATTTTTGCAGATCAGCTGGCAATTAAATGCTCCAGTATTTCCTCATTCTAGGTTCCCCAGGACTCCTGCTTCTCCTGGAATTAGTCAAGAAGAGGAGTGGGGGGCGTGTAAGAGACTGTGTGACAAGAGCTGTGTCTAACACAGCGCCTGGGCACATTCTACTGTACAGTGAGGCCAGAGCAGAATGAAAAAGATACGCAGCAAAATTATGATTGGAAGCCTACTCTCCTTTCTCTTCCTCCTGCTTCAGTGTGCTCAGAGGAGAACTGATTCAGCAGGGAGCTCCCTGGAGAAATCCAGGGAGAGGGCTGCCAGTTCTGCTCTTCTCCTTACCTCACGCTATCCACGGCCATCACTCCCTGTCTGCTGGCTCCGTCTAGCTCTGCATTGTGCAGAGTTATATGCAGCAGAGGACAGATATCCTGAATGGGGGCCATGGGTAGAGAGCAGGGTGGGGCCAAACATGTAGCCAGAGATGGTGAATCCTCCTTGAAGTTTTGTAGGGAAATGTGGGCTAAAGTTAGGCAAAACAGTGGGGGAAGAAATGGGTGAGCCAAAAGACAGTTGATCAGGCAGGATGTGGATGATTTCACACTGAAGGGAAGAAGGAGAAAGTGGGGCAAGTATATCCGTACTCTCTACATGTCTGGGTATGAAGCCCTGGGGGGGGAAAGGGGAACACTCAAGGTTCTAGAGAAAGCAAGGAGCTACTGGGTTATCAACTCCAGTGCAAGGCAGAACTTTGTGAGTGGAAGATTTCCAACAACTTCCATGCTCCTCCACCATGTTGATTATTTCTTATTTTTGTTCTTCTCTCTTGGGAAGTAAAACCAGGGCAGAGGAGGAGGAAAGATAAAGGTGTCACAGACTATTGACGTGGGAAGCTAGATAAGATTCTAAGTGATTCCTACGTTTCTAAATTCCCAACAGGAGTCTCTGGATAGAAGGTATGGGCCCTTGTAATGGTTGATACATTGTGTTAACTTGGGGAGTTTAAAAGGTTAACTATGTGATTCAGCAGGAAGCTAGGGTGCTTACGTTGTATACATCGTGCACCTGTGGAAGAGGAGGGCATGGAGACTGTGTGAGAGCTACACGCCCCCTGGGTAGGGGTAGGCTGTTTACAATGTAGGAGAGAAAAAGAGGCTGCTTGCAGTCATTCCTCCCTTTTGGCTGGTTGGTTTTGCTGTGCTCTGCTGCCCTGAACAGTTTGCCCTCTGCCATGTGCCACTCTGCCTCTGAAGCAGCCAAGTATGGACTGAAACCTCCACAACTGTAAGCTAAATAAACCTTTCCTTCCTTCATTTTGGGTGTTGGGCATTTTGTCTCAGCAACAAAAGAAAAGTAACCAAGACAGCCCTCCAGGCCATTTTAGGGACCACAGCAAAGTTTTCATCAAGAAGAATTATTCAAGGTTCTCTTGGGGAAATTCTATGCCTTTCTTGCCCACACAGACCCTTGAAGAGCTGCAGAGAGAGTGGGGACATAGAGAGAAGGGAGACACCAAACGTCATGACAGAATCAGGTGTAATCGTTAACAGGCAGCCAGGGCTGGCCCGAGGGAAATGGAATGGAATAGTTCATTTCCCCTATTTGGGAGAAAGACCACAGATATTTGGAAGAATGCTGCCTTTTGCTGAATCATAGGCACTGTGGAGACCCCCACCGTCTGCTTTCTGTGCCAGCTAAGGGAAGAAAGCCATGAAACTGAAAGGACAAATGAGCCATTGAGGGAGTTGAGGAATAAAATTGTACCTTCTTGGAGTTTGAATCAAATGCTTTAGACCTGTCAAGCCAGATCATCCTAGATCTTCACCCCTATGACACCCGTGATTCTGTTAAAAGCTCTATGAGCTAACATGCCCTGACCCACCTTTTCTAATTCCACAGCATATGAGAGAAGAAATTGCAGGGTCTAGCAGGGTGATGCTGGGGAGAAAACAAGTGTCCCCCAGACATAAAGCACATTTGAGATCCAATGAAGACGAGATTCTTAGCACTCCCTTCCTCCCCCAACTCTTCCATTCCTTTGGTATCGCCAAGTGCTGGCCAAATGCTAATTTCTCCAGGGCTCTTCTGCAATTTTTCCATCACCTGTCTAATCAGAGAAGGAAAGCTGACATGATCACAGCCTTCCCAACACAGAGGACTGATTACCCCAGCCTCCTTTCATTTGTTCTTTTTATATTCCTAGTCCATGGGCCTCATGAGTGAAGAAAAAACTTGAGGTCTGAAAATTGCTGGATGGAGGTAGTTAACATCTCTCTTGAGACCCAGTATAAGATTTCAGTTATTGCCAAATAGCCAAGGGGAAGTAGGGCTTGCAGTCATTAGCCATAACAGAGATTTAAAGAGGCATTACATCCAAATAACTATTGTTTGCCAGCTATTCCCTCGTCATTTTTCCCTTTCCGCAATTGCTAACATCCCTACACAGAGAGCCTCCTCGAGTCAGAAGGAAAAGCTACGCTCAGACTGAGTTCTTGCACTATGACCGAGTCCTCCGTTGATGTGGTGGGTTGCTTCCTTGCACCCCTCACTGCAGGGGTTCAGCAGAGAGGTGTCCACTCAGGCCGAAGCGGAGTAATCTTCCTCGGGTGAGCCACTTCTGACTCCCACTGCACCAGTTAAAGAGCCAGCTTGTTCCTCTGGAAAATGCTTTCTCCCTCCTTTAGCTTCCTCTGTCTCCAGCTCCCCTGCCTCTCCGCCTCACTCCTGCCTTTCAGGTTCATCCTCTGCCTCCTAAATTCCCTTCTGTCCCAGTCTTTCTCATTTTACAAGGACCCTCCCACCAAGGCCCTTTAAAGCTCTTAGCAAGCCTCTTGGCCAATCCTCTATCTTTTTTTCAGATCTCTTTCAATTTAAATAATTTTACTACCCCAATTCCCTCTCAAAATTTCCCTAACTTAAATCTTTCACTGTTCCTCTTTCTCTCAGTTTAATCATCACGTCAACTTCCTCGCAACGTGTCCCCTTTAAGCCCCGCCAGTTCCCAATATCCTCAATTACTTAACACCCATTTTTCTCCTCCTTTGCCACCAAAGATAATCTGGATGAAAGATACCCCTTCGCTCCAACATCCACAAGACCTTCTTACACACTGATGCCATTCTCTTTCCTCCAGATCTCCTTGACACACTTCTACCTCGAGGCATCCTTTCACCCCTTCGCTTCACATTACCCTGGTCGTTCAGACTCACGCGCACCCGAGTCCCCTCCTCACACCCACTTGCGTCTCCTTCTCCCGATAGTCCTCATCTTTTCCCCACTCACTCGGGTCTCCTGCTCAGGACGCCCTTGCCCAGGGCAGCCGAGGGTTTGTGCTGGAGGAGGGCTCCGGCGGCAGCGCAGCAACTCGGGGGACGCTCCTTCTCCCTGTCGGCCGCGGCCCCAAGTGTCACCCGGTGCTGGTGGGGCGACTGGGGCGGGTGAGCCCTGCTGCCGGGCCCGGGCAGGGGCTGCGCTGCGAGCTGTCCGTGGTGCTGAAGCGGTGGCTGCTCGGGCGCGGGCTGGGGGGCGGCGGGCAGGAGCTGTCCGTGGTCCTGGAGCGGTTCCTGGGCCGCGGAGACAGCGCCGGCGACGGGGGCGGCAGGAGAGGCGGACGCGGGAGCCCGCTGCGGGGCTGACGGCGGAGCCAGTAGCCCGGCCGGAGGCTGGGCTTGCAGAAGCTGCTGGTGCTCCCACAGGCTGCGGTTCTCTGCGCTCAGCTCGTCCAGCCGCCGCTCCAGCTCGTCGATGCGCTGGCGCTGGGTGTGGATGAGGCTCTGCTGGTTCTGCACGATGGCCGTGAGCTCCTTCAGGTAGAGCACGGCGCGCACCGGGTTCTCCAGCAGGCTCTCCATGCCGCCCGCCGCCGCCGCCTGCGCCTCGGCGGTCGGCGGGAGCCGAGCAGCCCCGGCGGCCGGCTGGCGTCCTCTCCGGCGGGCCCGGCCTCCCTCCCCTGCCGGCCGCCGGCGCCGCGTCACTGCCACACGGACATTCACACACGCACGAGGGGCGGGACCGCCGCGCCGGGCCCACCCACCTCCCGCCCCTGGGCTTCCTTAGGAGGCCCGGCTTCCCGCTAGGCGGAGAGGGAAGGGGGGGGGACTAAGAGAGAGGGAGAGGGAGAGAGAGAGACGGGGAGGGGGAGAGAGACAGAATATGAATGGAGGTCTGGGGTGGGGGGCAGGATATAGAAAGAGGGACCCGAGACTGATGAGAGAAATCCGCAGCGGTACTGGGAAAGTGCGGTGGCACTGATAGCAGAGAAGCAGACAAGGAAAGAGGAAAAGAAAAGGTGAGGCTGGGAGAACGAGGAAGCAGAAAAGGGGCGGTGAGGACAGAGGGAGGGAGAAACGTGCTATAAAGGAGAGGAAGGCCTGGGACGCAGAGGGTCAAGAATTCCTTTTGCTCTGTCCAGCCATTCCAGAAGCTGAGGGCCCCGTCTTGAAGACTTGCTGGCGCTCCTCTTTTGTGTTCAACACTTGGTCTTGCTAGGGGTCCCCTGGAACACACGCTCGTGGGATTTAAGGGCCCCTAGAAAACATCTGAACCTGCTACTTCATCCAGCCATGTGGGAGCAAGGTGGGAAAGCTGTTCATGCCATACTCTTTCTGGGAGAGTGAGATCTCGGAACAGTTCTGATCTGGTCTGACTTCTGAAGAGACTGTTCTGTTTGATACACATTTAGGAAGTACACGCTGTTAGGAAACCCGGGCTAGGCAAAGTAAGATGAAGACCAATGGCTAAGATGGAGTCTTTGGCTTGCTTCTAAGTGGATGAAACACATTCATTACCTTATCATGTGGAGGTGGTAAGTGGTAAGATAGATTTATGCCCAGAGTGCTGTAGAAACCACTACCAGGGGTCCTGGAAAGTCTTCGTGGAGAAAATTTACACTTGTAAGAAAGGTTTTCTTGGAACGAAAAGTGAGGCACGACCAAAAGCTCAGAGATACTGGTCAGCAGTGACCAAGTCACTCGTTCCTTTCTGCAATGGTTGTATGTAAAACAACCACCGGATGCAATGTGATATCCTAGGTCTTTGCAGGGTACAGTTAGCTGAGATCATATGTTATAGTTCCCATAATCAAGTAGATCATAATGTAGCACTGTAGCTGTGGCGAGCACATGCATCAGGAAAAAGGCAAGTCAAGATCTTTATGAGTGCTTCAAGCATGCCATAGGAGCTCAGGGGAGACAGGTTGCCTCTCACGGTGGTGATCTGATAAGACCTGGTGAACACCTCACTCAAGCTGAGTCCTGAAGGATAGGAAGAATTTCAACAGGCAGAACAAACAGGGGAACAGAAGATGGGGAAGATGTGCCAGGCAGTGGGGAGAATACTGAAGAACGGAGGTAGAGCCCTTCGGTTTCAGCTAGTTTGCCAGGGACCTGGCTCCTCTTTCACAGGAGAGGGACAGAGAGGAGGCTGGCCTCTGACTGCCCTTCCCACGTGCTGGTCCATTCTCTGAGGAGGCGGCTCTGCGGGCTCCCTGCCTACTTGCTGTTCTGCCAGGGAGAGTGAATTGGGGGGTGCTGTGTATCCAAGTGAGTCGGGTCAGTCCAGCCTCTTTGGTGCCAGACTTGAATGACCGTATAGGAAAGAATTTGTCCTTTGCAAATAAACTGGTTTCTCTGCACTGATATGTATTTTTATTTTGATTTTTTTTCTTACTTATTATTAGCAAAATTTCCTTAGTAAAAGATGAATGAAAGAAACTTATCCACAGCTAGGCAACTGTTGATTTGTTGTCTAAGAGTTGGACAATAGTCCTGCTATACTGGAATCCCTAGGAATGGGGTCCAAGTGTTTTCATTTTTAACTCTTTTAGTTTAAATAATCTAAATTATTGAATTATAATTTATATGTAACAATATGCACTCGCTTTGAGCACAACATTCAATGGATCTTGAAATAAACAAATAAACCTGTTGTAGGCAGCTGCACTGGATAGAAATATTATAGGCAGTCAGACAGGGCTGAGCCCTTAAAGGAGCCAGTGTGGAAGACAAGATACCCTGCAACTGTGGGAGAGACAGGCCCTTCCGCCAGGCCAGATCTCAAGACAAAAGATTAAACAAATGCACCCACATACCTCTCTAGGGATGGACATCAGGGATTGATATTCTAAATAGGTATCCATCACCTTAAAAAAGCCAGAAAGAGTCATTAACCCAACCCCTACAAGCAAAGCCCCTGCTCTGTATTCATGTCGGCTGGCTGCTTGGCTCACTCCCCCATTTGATCCTTATTTAATCAGTTTTACCTGAGCAATTATACTCCTAGTCTTATTGGTTGATCATAGTTTTGTCCCATCTCATGCCCCCCAGAGAGGTCCCATGTCTTCCACCTTAGCCTCACCTTGTGGTTTTGCTCTGTAAAGATCCCTAGAAAAGGCAGGCTCCTTGGCAACCTACTCAGATCCCCTTCTGTCTCTCTCTTGGACAGAAGCTTTTTCTTTCCCCCAGTAAATATATTCCACACTTAACCTCTGTTGTTCCTAAAATTCATTCTTTGATTTTGGAGAACATGACCTCATCCCAGATACCTTTCAGGTTGGGAGTTTCTTTCCCCTTTATCGGACCCATGTAATCATCACTATAATAAAAATTGCCATTATTGCAAAAAGTAAGTTCATGCTCCTCTGCAGTCAGTGCCTCTTGTCCATGGCCCCAGTTAACCTTAACCAGTGATCTGCTTCCTGTAAATAGAAGTTAGTTTTGCCAGTTACAGAATTTAATATTAATAGAAATTATATGGTTCACGCTTTTTATGTCTTTTTTTCCCACAACATAAATGTTTTTGAGATTGATCCACTATATTACAAGTATCGTGAGTTTGTTCCTTCTTGTTTCTGAGAGTATTCACAATAGATGCACCATAATTTCTTTTTCTGTTTATCTGTTGATGGTCATTATGATTTTTTCAGGTTCTGGTTATTTTGAATAAATGCTACAATGACCAAAGAACAAGTCTTTGTGTGGATATATGTTTTCATATGTTTTGTCAAGAGTGCACCACTACACTCAGCTCAATATGATATGGTCTTAGTATTATTTTGCCTATGACCAATACTGTTGAGCATCTTGTCATGTGCTGATTGGCCATTTGCATGTCTCTTATGCCCACTGTTTCTACTGAACTCTTTGTTCTCTTATTGAGTTGTTAGAGTTCTTTACATAGTCTGGAAAGCAGTGTTTGTCAGATGTATCAATTGCAAGTATTATCCCTCAGTGGCTTGCTTTGTCATTTTGTTAGTGTCTTTTGAAGAGCAGATGATTTAATTATAGTGAAAAATTTACAAATTTTCTGTTCTGGTGTATGTTTTTATGTGTCTTATCAAAAAACTCTTGACCAGCAAGGCATAGTGAACACACAAAGGGGCTGGGGTGGACCACTTGCCTAGCACATAAAAAGCCCTGGGTTCAACCCTCAGTACTGCAAATAAATACATACATACACATTTCAGGGTCACTAACATGTTCTCCTATGTCTTCTTCTGGAAATTCATGGATTTTCCTTTATGTTTAGGTCTGTGAACCATGTTAGGCTAATTTTTGTGTTTGGCATGAAGAGTCAGGTTTCATTTTTTTCTGAAATGTTTGATGGAATTTACCACTGAAGTCATTTTAGCCTGAAGGTGTTTCTTTGTGGGAAGATTTTTAACCACAAATTCATGTTCTTTGTGAGGTATGAGCCTAATCAGATAGTTTATTTCTTTGTGTGTCTATTTTGGTAATTTGCATGTCTGGTAGGTAGAAAGACCTCCCTAAAGTGTGCATGTCTTAGTCTGTCAAACTTTTAAGTTACTTTAGGTGACAAAGAAACTTTAAATATGTGATGAAGTTAGGGTTCCTGGAGTGTTAAAGATTGTTGTGTTACGTAGGATGAACTCAGTGTAACCAAGAGTCTTTATAAGAGGGACACAGAGGAGTCAGAGTCAGGGAGGAGAAGTGACAACCGAGACAGAGGTCAAGCCCAGCACCGCGGTGCACACCTGTAATCCCAGTACTTTGGCAGGCTGATGCAATAGGATTGCATGTTTGATCCCAGTCTGGGCAATCTAGGGATTAGTAAAACCCTATCTCAAAACAAAAAGGTGAGAAAGGCTATGGATGTAGCTTGCTGCAAAGGCCCTGGATTAAATCTTTACACCAAAAAGAGAGAGGAGAAAAAGAAGGGGAAGAAAATGAAGGTGGGAGGAGGATGAAGAGGAGGGGAAGGAGCAAGGCAAGGTATGATGCCGTCTGGGGGCCTGAAGCTGAGGAATGCATGTATCCTGGAGAAGCAGGAAAATGGGTTCTCCCCTGGAAACTCCAGAAGAAACACAATCCAGACATTATCTTGATTTTATCCAGTGAAATTAGTTTTGAACTTGTGCATTCTGGAGCTACAAGAAAATAAGTTCATTGTGTTCCTTTAAATTACAGTTTTTGTGGTAATTTATTTAAACAGCAATAAGAAACTGGCACATACCTATAATCTCAGTGCTTTGGGAAGCTGAGGCAGGAGAATCATAAATTAAAATCTAGCCTGGACAACTTACTGACTTAGTGAGACCCCATCTTAAAATAAAAAGTAACAAAGGACAGGAGATGTAACTCCAGTGTGAATGAAGCTCCTGGTTTCAATCCACAGTGCAGCCGTGCATGATGGTGCATGCTTGTAATCCCAGCACTCAGGAGGCTGAGGCAAGAGGATCGTTGTGAGTTCAAGGCCAGCCTGAACTGCATAGTCAGACCCTGTCTCAAAGAGAAGAGAGAAAGACACAATGCAACAAAACAAAACAGAACTTGAGGTGACTTTCAAGAAATATATCCATTTGTCTGAGCTGTCAAACTTGTTTGTATGAAGTTGTCATAATATCATAATATTAGCCTGTTAGCCCAATAATACCTGTAGTCTGTGTAATGAAGTCCCTTTTTCTTTCTTTCTTTTTTCTTTCTTTCTCTTTCTTTTTCAGAGATACTATATGGTATTTATTTTTTTAAATTAAGTGTATTGATACATTCTAGATATACATAATGACCACATGCATCATAGGGCGTTTGTACTCATATATAATATATCACCATTCTTCTCTGTTTCCTAAGCCTCTCCTCTCCCTTCAATCTCTCTTCCCCTCCTTATTTATAAAAGCAATGTTTTCATTTTTTCCCTTCTTTTCTTTTTTTTTCTTGTCAGCTTTCTTCCCTCTCCTTGTTCCCTTTCTCATTTGAACATTTTCCTCCTACTTTACATTATCTACTCTAGATTTTGATCCTAATTTACACTTTCAGTTTCTCACACCAGAGAAACAAAGTGATGTTTAAACAAGTGTGATTGATTTATTTTACTTAAGAGTATGGTCTCAGGTGCATCCATTTACCTAGAAATGTATTTATCCTTCTTTATGGCGAAGTAGTACTCCGTTGTATATTTTAAAAAAAACACATCTTCTTTAACAATTCATTCATTGTTGGGGATTTGGGCTGTTTCCATGATTTAGCTATTACAAGATGTGGTACTATAAACATGGGTGTGCATATATCACTGCAGTATGATGATTTTAAATCTTTCAGGACAATACCAAGAAGAATAGCTGGGTCAAGTGAAACCTCAAGTTTCAGTTCTTTGAGGCATCTCCATATTGATTTCCACAGTTGTTGTACCCATCTACATGCCCACCAGTAGAAGAGAAGGGTTTCTTTTTCCTTACAGCCTTGCCAGCATTTGTTATTGGTTGATTTCTTGACAACAGCCATTCTTTCTGAAGTGAGATGGAATCACAGTGTTGTAATTTGCATCTCTCAAATGATCAGTGATGCTGATTATCTTTTCATATATTTATTTGCTCTATGTACTTCTTCATCTGAGAATTATCTATTCAGATGTACATTTTAGGCTGGATCTTTAAATTTGGCAAATTTAATTTTTTTGAGTTTGTTACATATTCTAGATATTCATCTTCTGTCTGAGGAATAGCTGGAAAAACCTTTTTCCCCACTCTGTGAGTTGTTTCTTCACTCTGTTTGTACTTTCTTTTGCTGTGCAAAAGCTTTTTAATATAATGAGATCCCAGTTATTGATTCTTCACAGTGTTTCCTGTACAATTGTGGTTTTCCTTATAAAGTCTTTGCCTATACCTATGTTTTAAAGAGTTCTACCAATTGTGTATGGTGGCATATGTCTATAGTCCCAACACTTGGGAGGCTGAGGCAGGAGAATTGCCATGAATTTAAAGCCAGTCTGGATGACATAGTAAGCTCAAGGCTAGCCTGAAATACATAGAGAGACCCTGTCTCAAAAAACAAAAACAAGACAGAAAAGAGATCTACTTATTCTATCTTGCTGCAGATTTAGTGTTTCTGTTTTAATATTTAGATCTTTGATCCATTTCAATTTTAGTTTAGTGCATAGTGAAAGATATGGGTCTAATTTTAATCTTTGGTATGTGTGAAGCCATTTTGCCCAGCAACATTTATTAAAGAGGCTATCTTTCTATCACAGAAAGTGTTTCGCCCCTCTGTCAAAGATAAGGTGGTTGGATCTGTTTGGAGTTGTTTCTGCATCTTCTAATCTAATGTGTTTCATTGATCTTCTTGTTTTGGGAGGGTTTTTTGCATGTGTTTTGTTTTGGTTTGGGTTTTTTTGCCAATACTATGTTGTTTTTATCATGGTAGCTTTGTAGTATAATTTCAAGATGGGGATTGTAATGTTCCCTGACTTATTTTTGTTGCCCTGAATTGTTTCAGCTATTCTAGGTCTCTTCTGGTTCCAAATAACTTTTAAGATTATTTTTTTGTACTTCTGTGACATACACTATTGGTATTTTGACTGGGATTGCATTAAATCTGTATATCAATTTTGGAAATGTGGCCATTTCACTATCTTGATTTTTCCTACCCACAAACAAGGGATATCTTTTTATTTTCTGATATCCTCTTAAATCTCCTTTGTCAGAGCACTGTAGTTTTCAAGCAAAGCTCTGTTACTTTCTTTCTTAGGTTGATTCCTGAGTATTTCACTTCTTTTGATGCTGTTCCAAAAGGTGTGGTTTTCTCAAATCCACTGAGAAGTGAGTTTGGTATCTGTATGCAAGAATGCTATTGATTTTTGAGTGTTGATTTTGTATTCAACTATGTTACTGAATTTGGTTATTAAATCTACAAGTGTTTTGGAGAAGTTTTGGGGTCCTTTTATGTAGCGTATCATGTCTTCTGCAAATAATGACAATTTAACTACTTCCTTGCATATCCTTATTCCTTTCATTTCTTTCTCTTCTCTAATTGCTCTGGCAACGTTTCCAGAACTATATTGAATAAGGGTGGTGACAATGGACATCCTTGGCTTGTTCCTGATTTTAGGGTGGAAGTTTTCAGTTCTTGTCCATTTAGTATGATGCTGGCTGTTGGATTGTCACAGATGGCCTTTATCAGATTGATATAGAGACCTCCTATTTCAATTTTCTGTAGGGTTTTTATCATGAGTAGGTGTTGGACTTTGTCAAATGCTTTTTCGGCATCTATTGAGATTATCATGTGGTTTTTGTCTTGGTTCTGTTAATATGGTGTATTACATTTATTGATTTGCATTTGTTGAATCATTCCTGTGTCCCTGGGGGTGAATCCTATTTGATCATGATGTATAATCTTGATGATTTGATGCATTCTGTTTGTCGGTATCTTATTGAGAATTTTTGCATCTGTGTTCATTAGGGAGATTGACCTGTAGTTCTCTTTGATTGGATTCTTCTCTGGTTTTGGTATCAGGATAATGCATGCTTCCAGGAATGACCTTGGGATTACTGCTTCCCTTCCAACTGCATTAAAGAGTTTGAGGAGTAGTGGCATTAAATTTTCTCTAATTTATTATAGAATTCAGCAGTGAATCCATAAGAACCTGGGCTTTTCTTTGTTGGTAGGTTACTTGAGCATGTTCTATGACCTAGTACATGGTCTATTTTGGAGAAAATCCTCCGTACAGCTGAGGAGAATGGGTCTTCTAATGTGGTGGGGTGAAACACTCTGTAGATATCTACTTTGTCCATTTGTTGAAAGGTTTGGTTCAGCTCTGATATTTCTTTGTTGATTTTATGTCTAGTTATCCTGTCTACTTGTGAAAGTGGTGTATTCAGGTCCTTCATTATTGTGTATTAGTGCTTATTTGATTTTTCATGTCTGTTAAAATTTGTTTAATATAGTTGGGTGTGCTGGTATTTGGTGCATATATATTTATGACTGTTATCTCTTCTTGCATTGTTTCCTTTACAAGGGTATAGAGACCTTCTTTGTCTTTCTTGATCAATCTTGACTTAAAATCTACTTTGTAAACAGAATAAGTACCCCTGCTTTTTTCTGTGTTCCTGCCACATGGAGCATTGTTTTCCATTCGTTGACTTCCAGTGTATGAATTTCTTTTTGAGTTAAATGTGTTTCTTGTATGCAGCATTTTGTTGGATCTTGCTTCTTGATCCATTCTGCCAATTTGTTTCTTTAGATTAGTGAATCGAGACCAGTAACATTGATGGTTATAACTGATGTGTATTGACTTATCCTTGTCATGTTATTTTCCTGTTGTTGGCTCCCCTTCCCCCCACCTCTGCTTAATTGCTTCTCTTGCCTGGTGGATTCATTCTGTTGGGTTCATGGAGTTGGAGTCCTGATTATCCCTTTCTAGAATGTCCTTCAGAGCATTTTGGAGTGCTGGCTTGGTGTTCATGAATTTCTCTGGGTGCTCTTTGTCATGGAAGTATCTCATGTCTCCATCAGTTTTGAAAGATAGTTTTGTGGGGTACATCAATCTGGATTGGAGATTGTTTTCCTTTAGGGTTTGAAATATTTCACTGCAAGTGCTTTTGTCAAGTGCTTTTGACTTGTGGGTTTGTGTTGAGAAGTCCGCTGTGATTCTGATGGGCTTTCCTTTATAGGTGATTTGTTTCTTTTCTTGAACAGCATTTAATATTCTGTTCTTGTGTTGAATTTCTGGCATTTTAACTATTACATGCCTTGGTGTAGATTTTTTTCTCCTGACTAATTGGAGTTCTACATGACTCACCTGTATGTCAAATTCTTTTTCCTTGCTTGAGAAGTTTTTTGCCATTACTTCTGTGAACAGGTTTTTTTTTTTTTATGTTCTTTGCACTATCTCCTGATTTTTTATTGATTGCGGTCAATTTTATATCATTCTTCTTTGTGTCATCTAATATTTATTGTGATCCTGTGCTATTTTTAGGAAATCTTAGTTTTCATGATGGCTAACCACAAATCTGTCTTCTGTATCTGATATCCTATCCTCACATTGGTTGATTCTGCTATACATACTTTCAACAGAATTATTAATCTCCTAGACACCAGTTTGACTCTGTCTCATAGAGTCCATTTCTTTCCTATATTGGGCATTCATAGTTTCCATCATTTTCCTAGTCTCCTCTATTTTTTTTTGTACTGTATCTACTCTAGATTCATGAACCACGTCATTTATTATGTCATCATGTTTTTAGTTATCAGAGAAATTAATTTTTGTTGGATTTTTTTCTAGAGCCTCATTCTTCTGCTTTTTTACTTCCACTGTTATCATTTCAGAGAGTTCAGGTGGGTGTCTTTTGATTTGTTCCACCTTACTTCCCTCACAGGTTTCCCTTGGCCAAGCTGGATGTCTTGGCTTGCATCTTCTTTCTGTGTCTTCTCATTTTCTGCATTGATGCTTGTAAATTGCTTACAGTAGGTAGCTTTTTACTAGTATAGAGAATTCCGTAGGAAATGACTACTTTTCAGAGATGTCTTCTACATGTCACATTTGGGTTTTGAGTGTATCGTAAGATCCTACCTCTTCAATTTATTAGGGATGAGACATTGCTGCCCAGCCCCTGGTCCTTTGGTATTGAACTATATCACTGTTTATGACCCTCAGGCAATCTTGGTCTTAAAAAATAAAGAACAACTGATTAGGACAACTACAACACGTTGGCTAAAGTAGTACAATCAGTGAGAGCAATAGTCTCAAATTCAGCCTAGGAAATGACAAACTATTGTAACTATTAATTTGCCACCTTTAACAATAAAAACAAGATTTATAGCCTGGATGTGGTGGCACACACTTGTGATCCCAGCACTTGGGAGGCTGAGGCAAGAGAATCACTGTGAGTTCCAGGCCAGCCTGGGCTACAAAGTGAGTTCAAGGCCAACCTGAACTGCATAGTGAAACCCTGTCTCAAAAAGAAAAAGAAAAAAAAAATTATAGTTATATAACAAAATATAAAACAAACCAGAAAGCTATATACAGTAAATATCCCCTCAACTGAGCAATTTTACCCTCTGGGGAGAAAATTATGCTCCTTTTTTAATTCATTATGTTGGCAATTTTTATGGCCTTGTTTTAAAAATTAATCTGGGTACAGATTTATCCATTTTTATGATATTTTTAAAGAACTACTTTTGCTGTCGGTGCCTTTTTCTGTTGTCTATTTTCTATTTTATTGATTTCTAGTCTTCTCTTTATTTTTTCCTGTCTTCTGCTGCCTTCTTTTGTTTACATTCATTCCTCTCTCACCAGCTTCTTAAGGTGGCAGCTTAGAATATTGGCTTTAGACCTTTTTTCTTATTTAATATAAGTACTTAAATCTGTAAAGTTTCACCAACCTCTGCTTTAGCTGCAGCCCACATATTTGCTTTAAAATTTCATTCAGTGTAAAGTGTTCTGTAATTTCCTTTATTATTTAGACATGTACCATTTACTTCCAAGTCTTCCTTTTATTGATTTCCAATTTAATTCCTTTGTGGTCGGAAAATATACTCCATTGATTTCTATCTTAAATTACTAGCACTTTCATGTGGCCCAGTGGGTGGTTTATTTTGACAAATGTCCCATGTACAATTGTCTGACAGTCACTTTAGTTTTCTTGTCATTAATGTTTGCATGTCTAGAAGGTAGGATGATTGCTGAATGTTCATAGCCTGATCCCAGGAAGCTGGTAGGGCATAAGAGGTTTTGAGATAACATTAAAGCAAAGGCCCTTGAGATGGCAACCTTACCCAGGATTGTCTGGGCAGCCAATCTAATCAAATGTTTCTTTAAAGTGACAGAACCACTCTTAACTGTGATCACAGGAAGATGTGACAACAACAGAACGGTTCAAACAGCACAAAGTGAGAAGTGCTTACTGTGAGGATGGAGAAAGGGGCCACACATCGGGGGATGTGGGTGGTGAAGACGAGAAAGGAAAAGTAACTGATGTCCCTATACACTTCCCAGGAAGGAATGCAGCCCTGCTGGTGCCTGGACATTAGCACAGGGAGACTTGCGCTGTGTATCTAAGACTCAGAACTGTAAGGGAAAATACTTGTATTGCACAGACCACAATGCAATTGTGTGATAATTTGTTTTTTTGCTTTTTGTTTGCTTGCGGTACTGAGGATTGAACTCAGGACCTTGAGTTTGCTGGGCAGGAGCTTACACCACTGAGCTATAGCCCCAGCCCCTGTGTGATAATTTGTTATGGCAACTATGGAAAACCAATATGATGTGTCACATCTTTTCCTACCCTTTTACTTTTAACCTGTGTCTTCACATTTAAAATGTTTGTCTTGTAGATATTTGGTTCGGTCTGGCCTTTCTTTAACCCAGCCTGACAATCTTATGTTTTAATCAAATTGCTTAAGTGAATTGCAAGGGATGATAAAAATGTACAGTTAATGTTTAAATAAAAAACACATTATATTAAAAGTCACTAAGCCATTAATCCTCCTCAAAATACTCCCTCTTGCTTTGAGCACCTTTATTCTGTCACTCTTGCCATGTTCTGAAGCCATGCTGGAAATGCTCTTTCGTGAGTGTCTTGATGAGGTGTGATCAAAACCACAGTGAATGCTTTACTGAATGTCATCCAGTGAGAAGGAATTATGGTAAGTTCTCAGCCACCTTGTTCATCAGATTTGGCACTGTGCGACTTCTGGCTCTTCCCCAAAGTCAAAATGAAGGGTGTTTTGAATCAGTTCAGGACACTGAAGCAGATATGATAATGCAGGTAGAGATACTCATAAAAGAAGGCTTCCAGAACTGCTTTAGAAAGTGTGGAGACCATGGGATAAGTGAGTTTGATGAAAGGAGGAGTATTATGAGGAAATTAAGGGCAATTTAAACATTCATCATTTTTTTTTTTGAGACGGGATATCATTATATAGCCCAGGCTGACCTTGAATTCATGGTGATCTTCCTGAATCAGCCTCCCAAGTGCTGGGATTACAGGTGTGCACCACCACACCCAGCTTAACCATATTTTTCTATCACACCTCATACATTTAATTTAGTTATCAGTATTGTTGGGTTTATGTCTATCTTCTTGCTATTTTATTGTTTATGTCATTTCTCTTGTTCTTTTCTACTCCCTCCTGCCCCTCTTTCTCCCCCACTCCTTCCCTTTGTCCCTTTTTCCCTTTCTTTCTCTCTCTTCCTCTCTCTCCCTTCCTTTTCTTTTTCTTGCAGGACTGGGGATGAAAAGCCAGGGCTTTTCACATTCCAGCAAGTACTCTGCCACTGAGCTAGAGCTTAGCCTTTTTTTCCTGAGTTGTTTCACATTAACATCTAGTATTCCATTTTATTCCCACTATTGGCTCATTGACATTCCTGTTCATTTAGGGTTGCTTTTGATTTTATCATTTTTATTTTTAAAATTTTAATTTTTGTTAGTACCTGTTTTCAGTGGGTAATGCTTACATTCGTCCTGGGGAGGATGTACGTGCACGTGACACTCCGCAGTTCCTTTTACATGCTCTCCCGCTCCCTGTCCTCCGTCCTTACTCCATGTCTTGGTCCCTGTTCCATTTGCAAAAATCGATCTCCCTGTTTTCTATTATCTATCTTATGGTTTACTCCTTAATTTCTTCATACTTTGGGTTTCTCAGCATATTTAAGCTGTGTGTCTGATTTATTTCGCTTAAAATTATGGTATCAAGTTCATCCATTTTCCTACTAATGACTCAAATTTATCTTTCTTTATAACAGAGCAGTACTCCATTATGTATAAATAACATGCTTTCTTTATCCTTTTATTTGTTAATGGACATATAGGCTGGTTCTATTGTCTAGCTATTATGAGTTGTGTTATAAACACGAGCACTCGTGTATCACTCTAATATGATGCCATTAACTCTTCTGGGAAGATAGAGGTGAAAGAGTGGGGTCAAATAGAATTTCTGTTTTTCTGTTTTTGGAGAAATCTCCTTATTGGTGTCCTCAGTGGTTATGCTAGTTTACATTTCCACCAACAGTTTTCCTCTGCAGCCTTGCAAGCCTTTGTTACTTGATTTCTTCATAATAGCCATTCTTTCTGGAGTAACATGGAATCTTAGTGTTGTTTAAATTTGTGTTTCTGTAATGTCCAGCTATACTGAACAGTTTTTATGTATTTATTGGCCATTTGTACTTTTTCTGAAAAGTACCTATTCATTTAAATTGCCCACTTTTGATTGAAGTTTTTATTTTGAGGGATTTGCTTTTTTTGTTTTAGTTCTTTAAATATTCTAGCTATTAGTCCTCTGTCTGAGGGTTTGCTGGCAAAATTTTTTCCCGTTCTGCAGGTTGTCTTTTCACTATGCTGGCTGTTTCCTTTGCTGTATAACTTTTTAAACTTGACATAATCCCATTTTTGATTCTTAATGTTATTTCTTGTGTAACTGGGTTCTGTTCAAAAAGTTCTTGCCTATGCCTATGTCTTCAAGAGCTTTAACTATTTTATCTCCCAAGTGTTTCTGTTTTAATATTTGGACCTTTGATTCATTTTGATTTTATATTAGTACATGGTGAGAGATATGGATCTAGAGTCAGTCTTCTGCATGTGTATAACCTAGTTCCTCTAGCACCATTTGTTAAAAAGACTACCTTTCCTCTTCCATATATTTTTGGCCCTTTTGTCACAGATCACATGGTTGAATATGCCTGCGGTTGTTTCAGAATCTTCTATTCTGTTCCACCAATCCACATGCATACTTTTGTGCCAGTGTCATGCTGTTTTTATCACTGTATCTTTGTAAGATAAGTTGAGATCTGGGACTGTGATGTCTCCTGCTTTGCCCTTATTGTTCAGGTTTGGTTTTGCTTTTCTGGGTCTCTTCTGGCCCTATACAAAAGATAGGATTTTTTTTCTAGTTCTGTGAGGAATGCTGTTGAATTATTGTTGAAAGACATTGAGTTATTCTTTCAACTGTGTTATTTTTCTGTTGCTGATTCCTCCCTCTGCCTTTCTGCTTAACAACTCATCCTATCTGGTGTATTCATTCTGTCAGACTTTTTGGCATTCTTAGCTTCACTGTTGCTAGAATATCCTTGAGAAATCTTCTAGAGCACTGGTTTGGTGGTGATGAAATCTATAGGGTTCTCTCTGTCATGGAGAGACCTTATTTCTCTACTAATTTTGAATGATAGTTTTGCAGGCTATATTAATCTGGGTTGGAAATTGTTTATTTTCAAGGCCTCAAACACTTCACTCCAAGCACACCAGGACTTCAAGGTTTGTGTTGAGAAATCTGCTGTAATTCTAATGGATTTACATTTACACATGATTTGTTGCTTTCTTTTAAGAGCCTTAAAGATTCTGTCCTTGTGTTAGACTTCTGTGATTCTGACTGTGATGTGTCATGGAAAAGTTGTTTACTGTGGCTATTTGGGGTTCTGTATGCATCACTTATTTGTATGTTAAATTCTCCCTCCATATTTGGAAAGTTTTCTGCTTCTATTTCTGTAAATAAATTTTTACACCCTTTAACATTTCTTATAGTCAGGTTTGTTGCTGACAAATTCTGTCAGCTTCTCTATGTTTGAAAATGACTGTTTCCCCTTCATTGTTGATGTCCCTTTTTCTCGGGATGTTTAATTCTAGATTGACTTTTATTTTCTTTCAGCATTTATAAATATCATTCCAACATCTTCTGGCTAACATTTTTTTGGCAAGAAGTCTGTGCTCTTTCTTATCTTTATTGTGCTACAAAATAATAAGAAAAATAACATGTATAGAATATGAAGTGACAAAATGTTGGAGCTAGCAGACCAGATTTTAAAACAGCTATTCTAAATACAAGGGTTTAAAGAACACAATGGAGAGAGAAATGATATAAAAAGAACTAAATGGAATTTCTAAGAGCATTTCACCTCTAGAAATACAATATCTGAAATGAAATTTTTACTGAATGCTATTAACAGCAGATATATATTGCAGACTTTTAAAAAAATCAGTAAAATTAAAGAAACAGAAGCTACCTAAATTGGTTAATGTGGTTAATGTTATTCTACATGTCTCTGAGTCTCTAATTTTTTCCTGTCTTTTTTTTCCTGTGTGCTATAGTTGGATTGTTTCTACAAGTTTTTTAGGTTTTTTTCTTCCAGTTCTTTGCTTGCTATGTTCTGTTTTCTCCTAGCTTGTGGCATCATTTTTTCTCTCTGTGTATTCACAGGTTTAGTAATATTTTACTTTACACTGGACGTTTTAAACGTGACTTTCTTGAGTGGCAAATTCTTTTGCTTTCCCTTTAAGTGCTGACTTAGTTCACAAAGGCCATGAACTTACCTGTGGGTCAACTAGAACCCTCTGAGAGCTGTCTTTAGTATTTGTATGGAAGATCTGCGGTAAATACTGCTCGGAGACCACTTTGCTGACATTGTTCAGGAACACGGTGATGGAGGGGCTCTCTGGGGATTTCCGGAGCTTAGTCTTCACATAACACCCTCTTCTCTAGTACGCTTCCCTCTCAGTGACAGGCATTTCGGTCTCCTCAAACTCCACTCCCTGTGTCCTCAATTCTGAGAGACTTTCAGGCTCTACCACAGCGCCCTCCTTGTTCTGCAGTCTTGAAAGCGTCTCCAGGCAGAGAGAGCCTAGGTGCATAGAAGAGTCACCTGGTATGTTTCTTTTTTCTCTGGCATTATAGTTCTGTACTACTAGTCTGAACACTGGTTTTTAAATATATGAGTATACCGGAACATAACAATTTTCTAACTAGTCCAAAGTTTTGGCTTCTAGCTAATTTTTCATGACCAGAAGCCCAAATCTGCAGGCTGTTCAAGCTCTCTAGGTGATTCTGATGTACCCTGGATTTGGAGAACTCCTATCTAGGGAGCAATAAAAGTAACCCCAACATTCATATTGTATACACAGGGTTTCATATGGTCGAGGGTTCTAACCCGGAGCCCAGGACAAAGCATAAATGAGGCCTAGGGAGGTTGTGGCTTTCCCAGGGCAGCAGAGCTGATAGGCAGGGACACTAGAGCTGGTCCTAAGGCTTCAGATCCCAGTGGGAAGTCTCATCCCCGCCCACCATGAAAACCAGAAGAGCGGGCCCTAGAGTGGGCTTGGGCGTTGCCGACTCACCAGTACCTTGGCTGGTTCTGTCTCTGCTGCTGTGTTTCATCCCCTCTTCCAGTGGTATGTCCTTCATTTCCCTACTGAATAATAGCTCAAACCAAATTGGGCCACTTATATCTTCCCACACCCAAAGTCACCAATATTCTAGTGTTTTCCACTGTGTTTAAAGTATTCATCTCCATTCTGAATCCCTGCATGTCTAAATCCAGTCCCATTAAGGCTCAGTATCAACATTGCCTGTGCCACAAATACTTCTCATTTCTCTCTTTTATTCATTTGATTTTTCTGGCTCCCTATCTGCAGCCCTCTGTGACACCTACCGCTCGTTGTAGTATAGTGAGTAGTCACCTTCTTTTACTAGACAATAAACTCCTGGGGAAAAAGAACTAGAGCCTTATATACCTGGGCACCCACTCAATCCTCCACTCTGCACAATATGGTCTTGGGCACAGTCGGTGTTCAAATTACGTGCTCAATGAGAGAATAAGGTGATGAGTGGGAGGGGGAAGAGAGAGCACGTCGGGCAATTAGTCTGAGCTGTAGGGGAAAATGCAACCATAGAAAAGGGTACTTTATCCCCGCAGGCTGGGATGTCTCTCTTAATACGATAGGCAAGGGGAGGGCTGGGGATGCTGCTCAGAGGTAGAATCCTTGCCTTGCATGCATGAGGCCCTGGGCTTCATCCCCGGCACTCCAATAAACAAATAAATATGAGAAAATGAAATGGTGTCGTACAGTATTTGGTTAAACTGTGTGCATGTGCATGCATGTGTATGTGTACATGCCTCTATCATATATATCTGTACGGATATATGTATATGATATAACATACTTTTCTACATGTGTATAATACGATTGACAATAAAACACTTCACAATTAAGATGGTATAACAAGGCCATTGGTAAGCTTGGTCTTAGCTATGACATATAAATTTTTAAAATCATAGTTCTAGGGTAATTTGTTGGAGCAGAAGGGATATTGGTGAAGTCTTTGATGTCCGAAACGCACTTGCAGGAACAGCCAGACGTTTGGCTTTTCTGGTCTAGGCTCCTAATTCCGCACTTCTCCTCTCCCCCTCTTAGCTGTGTGGCCCGTCCTGCTCAGAGATTGCATCACCCCAGGAGAGATGCTCTCACTTCGGCCCAGAAGGCCACTGTCTCCCACCTGGCTCTGCTCGGACAGCTGTCTAGGTCGTCAAGTGAGGCTGGAGGAGCCATAGTGGCTGGATCTGCTCCTGCCTAAAAGAATCCAAGGGTTCTGGGTGACCTCAGAGGTGCTCAGGGTTCCTTTCTTCTAGGGCTCTGCTCCTGAGCAGAACAGCGCTAACCCTCACCCCACTCCACACACCACACCCCACCCCACCACACAGCAAGACCCTCCGGATCCCACATGCCTCTTATGTGTTCCCCTTCAGGCTTGAAATAGAGCAGACTTCCAGCCTGTAGGGAAATAAAGCAAAGGCAGCCTCTCCTTGTGACCTTTTGGATCTGCGTTCATGCGTGTTTGCCTTAGTGGTGTGTAATAATAGCGATGACGATCTTAACCAGCAGCTGAATTTCACGTTAGGGTTTAAATGTCTCTGGTTTTGGTTTTCTTCTCAGAGGTCAGGGATAATACCCGAATCTACATCACGGTTGTTGTGAAGATAAACGATGCATGTAATTTTGTATATTCGTTTTATTTACTTACTTACTTACTTACTTATTTAGTATTGGGGATTTAACCCAAGGAGCAGGAAGCTGTACTCCCAATGCTTTTTACATTTTGAGACAAGGTGTCACTAAGTTGTCCAGACTGGCCTCAAATTCGCAATCCTCCTGAGTATCTGGGATTATAGGTGCACACAGCACCCAGTTTACTTGACTTTAAGGGGTGAGCGGGGCGTGTACTGTTATTGGTCCTGTTTTTCTGATGAGTCAAGTGAAGCTCACAGACGTGAGTGACTTTCTTTTTTTGTTTCCTTTTATTAGTACATGTTTGTGGTACATAATGTTTACATCCCCTGTGTGGAGTTGGTACACGTGCATAACACATCTTCGTTCCTGTCTTCACTCCCTTTCCCTCCACTCCCTCCATCTCTGACCACCTTTTTCTTTTAGAAAGAACTACCCACCTATAGGAAGCTATAGGTACCTTCCTGTTACCTATCTTTTACTTTGCTTTTTATTTATAGCTTGAGCTTTTCACAGAAGAGAAACCATATGATATTTAAGCTTGCGTGTCTGATCTATTTCCCTTAACATTATGATCTCAAGGAGGATCCATTTTCCTACAAATGACTCAAGTTTACCTTCTGCATGGCAGAGTAGTGCTCCACTGTGTGTAAAAACCACATTTTCTTTATCCATTCATCAACTGATGGACATACAGGGTGCTTCCAAATTTTATTTATTTGTTCTGTCCAAAATTTATCTATCATAATTGGGCTGCTCTAAATACTGTTATGCAGGTATCACTGTAATATGATGCCTTTGACTACCTAGAACAGATGTAGCTAGGTCAAATGGAACTTCTGGTTTCAGGTTTTTAAAGAATCTCCATACTAATTCCCAAAGTGGTTGCACTAGTCTACATTCCCACCAACAGTATAAAAGGGTTTCTTTTTCCCTTCAGCCTTGCCAGCATTTGTTGTTATTTGGTTTGTTGATGATGACCATTCTTTCTGGGGTAAGATAGGATCTCTGTGTTGTTTTCATTTACATTTCTCTAGTGGTCAGTCATGTTGAGCATTTTTCATGTATTTACCGGCCATTTGTACTTCTTCAGAGAAGTGTCTGTTCATTTCAGTTAGCCATTTTTGATTGAGTCTTTTATTTTGGGTGGTCTAATTATTTTGGCTTCTTTATATATTATAGATATTAGTCCTCTATCTTCTGAATAGCTGACAAGATTTTTTCCCCATTCTGTAGGTTATCTTTTCACTATATTAGTAGTTTCTTTTGCTGTGTAGAAGCTTTTTAACTTGATATGATCCCATTTGTTGATCCTTGGTTCTATTTCCTATGCAACTGGGGTTTTGTTCAGAAAGTCTTTGTCTATGACTTTAAGAGTTTCACCTATTTTGTCTTCTGACATGTTAAGTGTTTCTGTTTTAACATTTAGTTCTTTGATCCATTTTTATTTTAGTTTGGTATCTGATGAGAGATAGAGGTTTAGATTCAATCTTCTGTGTACAGATAGCCAGTTTTTCCAGCACCATTTATTAAAGAGTCTCTCTTTATTGTATGTCTTTGGCCCCTTCTCAAAGATTAAATACAATAATACAGTAATTGAATGTGCTTGAGGTTATTTCTGTGTTTTCAGTTCGGTTCCATCAATACACATGTCAGTTTTTGTGTCAGTACAATGCTGTTTTTATCACTGTAGTTTTGTAATTTAACTTCATGTCTCAAATTGTGATGTCTGCTGCTTTGCTTTTTCTAACCAGGGCTGCTTTCTCTGGGTATCTTCTGATCTCCTGTGGCTTTTAGGATTGCTTTCTCCAATTCTGTGAAGAATATTGTTGGAATTTTTATGGAATTACATTAAATCTATATATCAGTTTTGGAGGTATGGCTATTTTGACTATATTTGTTCTGTCTATTGAGGAACAGGGGATAGCTTTCCATTTTCTGATGTCCTCTTTGATTTCCTTTTTCAGACCGCTGTAGTTTTCTTTGTAAAGGTCTTTTACTTTCTTAGTTAATCCTTAGTATTTAATTTTTTGAGTGCTATTGTGAATGGTATTTTTTTCCTAATAACTTTTTCAGTGGATTTATCAGTAGCATGCAGGAATGCTATTGATTTTGTATCCTGCTACATTAATGACTTTGGTTATTACCAAGTCTTTGGTTGGACTTTTTGGGTCTTCCATGTAGAGGATCATGTCATTTGCAAGTAATGATAATTTAACTTCTTCCTTTCCTATCCACATCCTTTTTATTTCTTTTTCTTGCTTAATTACCCTTGCTAATGTGTCAAGTACTGTGTTGAACAGAAATGGTAATGGTGAACGTGCTTGTCTTGTACCTAATCTTGGAGGGAAAACCTGTAGTTTTTCCCATTTAATATGATGTTAGCAGTAGGTTGGTCCTAAATGGCTTTTATCAAATTGAGACAAGACTTTTCAATATCTATTTTCTTCAGTGTTTTTATCAGGGAAAGATGTTGGATTTTGTCAGTGACTTTATTTACCTCTATTGAGATGAGCATGTGATTGTCCTTGTTTCTGTTTATGTGATGTGTCACATTAATTGATTGCATAAGTTGAATCATCTTTTCATCTCTGGGATGATGCACGATCTTTTTGATGATTCATTGCATTCAGTTTGCCAGCATGAGTGACTTTTTTGAAGTTACATGGCCAGTAAAGGTGAAACTAAGACTGGGAATCAGGTCTTCTATTCCAAGCCCCTCTTATCTGCACCACACATTAGGACACATTAAGACACCTGACAAAGGCCTTCTTTGGACTTCCGGGAAGATGGCGACCAGGTAGGCAGCAGAGAGAGAACCTCCCAGAGGATTACCACCCAAACAATGAAATATAGCAATATGAAGACAGAAATAAGGACTTCCGGGAATAAGATGACCAGCCGAGAGAGCGAGTGTGGAGGGAAGAACGGCTTCAGCTCCTGAACCCGACAGAGAACGCGCTACTGGGACAAATTTCACCAAACCGGGCAGCGCTCCGGGATCCCGCTCAGAACCCCACCCCCGCAGCCAGCGCTGCGCGAACTGGAGCAACAGCGACCGGCCGGCGGGATTTCTGAGTCGGGGAAAATCTCCATCCAGGGAAAAACATCTGAACGGCACTCCTGTCTGCACGATCACAGGGTGAGTTAAGTGCGCGCTCTAACCGGTTTTTCCT